>RPOG01001861.1:97279-118662 GCA_008086565.1 Thalassoma bifasciatum
TTTTTAAATAAAACATTCTTTGCAAATAAAAAGAATTTTAAAGCTGTTGAGAAATGTAAAAAACTTTTGTCCCGTAATTTTCACCTTGTCAAATGTCAGGGTGGTGCAACCGTAACATTAGACTTTATTTTAAAGTGAAGAGAATAAAACAGGAAACAGGAAACTGCATCAGCCAGAGGAGCCCAAATGACATTTGTGACCAAGTGGAAAAGTTTGTAGATTTCTCTGAAATACTGATAAAAAAGGTTTTTTCACTTCATTGGTGACTGGAACAATTTCCATGTCAGGTGGTACAACCAATGTAATAATGTGAACTGTTATTTTAACATCAAATTATTTATCTTATTCACAAATAAAAGAAATGAAACACACAAAATGAAAATGTATGAGTCACTACAGACACTTGAGAGATACTTGCCAATAATTTCACACAGAAAAAATAACAGGAATAAAAGGATAAAACATCTTATAAATATATTTTCATATATTTATTTGCGCCACCTGACATTTTGACAAATCCCTGTTTTTCTGGGGGAAACCCTGCTATGGTCAAGCTTGAATGGTTTGTGTTATTTGATGAAAAGGTGAGGGATGCTATTCCACATCTCAACCCAGACCAGGTTCCTGTAATAACTACAGATCACTACAGATCTTATTTATACATTTGGCAAAAAAGTCCAGTCGTAATGGCATAACCTGTATGATGAGGAAAAATTTGTTGTTGTGTTTGGAGGTCTTGACATGGAGAGAACTTCATGCAGATCACTTAGGACCCTGCTTTATAATTTTGGATGGACAAGTGCTCTCGTTAAAGCTGGGGTGGTTTCTTCTGGAACAGCTGACTCCTTTCAAACCTACCTCAGATGTCACAAAAACATACTACATGCAGCAAGTTACAGTGTGTTGTCTCTACATGCTTCAAAAGGAAGCATATGAGTATCACTGTGCAGGAGAGATTGAAACCCTGAATTTCAATGACTGGAGTGAGACCTGCAGGAAAGAGTGTCCTCAGTTCTGGGAGCTTGTGTTGTCAATGGCATTTGTGGTTTCTCTTCAATTTGCTTTGTCAAGCACTGTCTGCTCTAATCTCCTTATTCTTTGCACACAACAGTATGTATTATGCCAGATGGTACCCTATCCAACTCAGAAACATGGTTGATTTTGAGTAAAGTCCTCCTCAGGTGTTTCATACGTTTTAGTTGGGAAAGTTTCTGGGCCACAAGACTGACAGGGAGCTCAGCCATTGACTAAGCCTGGACTGGTTCAGGTTCCTTAGATCCCTCTGTTTGACACACACAGCTGCTGCTTTGTGCTCAGAGCTGCAGACCTGGCAGCAGGTGAATCAGCAGGATGAGACTCACCTGTGTTTGGTGTGAGAGAACAGGTGCAGCTGCTGAACAGACCAGGGATTTTTGTCAAACCTGTATTCTTTCAGGAGTCCAGCAGGGGGAGACAAAGTGGTTAAAGAAAAAACAGAAGAATGCACTTTTCAGGTCTTCTAGGTATACATTTTAAGGAACACAATATCTCCCCCTGCTGTGCTGTATTTCAACATCAGTCTTAAAGAAACCACATTAAAACCTGCTTCTGATCAAATGAAGACACTAAACAAACTGATTCCAATCAAACATTTTATTAATGATTCAGAGTTTATTCAATCATTACTTGGTTATTTATTAAAACAAAAACTGAACAGAGAAAGTGGGTGCCCACAAATCTAGAAATCTTTGTTACATATGATTTGAATTTTCTTTTTCAGTTGTTTTCAGTAAAGTAGTTAAAAAGCTTTAAGTGAAGTTGGTAAATATGGAAAGAGTTCAATCAGGACTTAGTTATTTATATACAGATTAAAAACAGATCACATTAAAGTCTTTGACATAATTCAGTTTTTCCAGCTTCAAGCTGAAAATCCTCCAGTGATCCTTCAACTTCTGAATCAGCAGGTTTCCCTTTTTTAATCTCCCATGATCCTTTTCTCTAATGTTTCCATCCTTGATTCACTGTGGTTAGTCTGCAGTCCTGCTCCTCTTCATCAGCCTGACTCTTCATCTGCTCCAGTTTATGGATCTTTCAAGTTTATTTACATACTGATCATCTTTATACATCCTGCTTTTTAGAAAAAATTAATTGGAAGTCTATAACTTCTGGTAATACAAGTGAAAGGGAATTATCATTCAATGTTAATTTTTTTCAGTTGGTTATTATAAAGAGTTAAAGTTTGGCTTGAAGTAAAATGAAAGAGTGTGTGAAATCAAGACCTATTGGTCAAAGCTGTCTGCTCTCAATAGGTTTTTACACCCTTCTAGTTGTACTTTGTTTGTACTTTTGTCCTCCTCTTGCTTCTTCTCCCAGTCGATTCTTGATCTCCTCCAGTTTCTTGACCTTCTCTGTGTCTTCTTCCTCCTTCATTCTCTCAACCAGGAAGTCCAGGTGAACATGAGTGGACAGGGAATCAACGTTCAGAGCGATCTGCTCCAGTTTAACAACATGTTCAAAGGCTTCCTCCAACCACTGATCTTTCTTTTTCTCAAGCTTTTTCATTTCCTTCGTCAGAGTTTTCAAAAGGCCTGATGCACCCTCACAATCTGCTTTACTCGTTTCATACTTCTCTTTCACATCCTGAAGTGTCTTCTGAACTTTTCTTGTCTTGGTCACGTAGATCCACTCCTCTTTCACATGATCAGACACAGGACATTTCTCAGAACAAACAGTGCAGCGATCTTTCTCCATGACCGTACATTGTTTGGGATCTTTGGCCATGGTGCATCCAGGGTGGTGACAGTTTTCCTCACAGACTGTACAGCAGGTAGCTCCATTATAAAACAGCCCTAAATTCCACCACCCACCCTCAATATGTTCTTTGTCTTTGTAAACTTCATCGACTTCTATAGTGAAGTTCTTGTTGCTCTCCATCCCTTCTTCATGTTTCTTCAGAGCGTCCTGAGTCTGTTGGACTTCTTCCTGTTTTAATTCAATCTCCTCCACTCGTTCTTGCAGGTTCTGGATGCAGGCTGGTAACCTTAGGCGTGAATCAAGAACCTCCACAGTTTTCTTCAGATTTTGAGGAGCAGCTTTCTCTAGAAACTCTGAGAACTTCTTTAATCCTCCAGTTGTTCTTTCCTCTGCCTGTTTAAGGTTGTTTTCATCCTCCATCCGGTCTTCTTGTTGGTTGTTGTCAAACAGGAAGTAAACTGGCTCATTCATTTCATCTTTTGCGCACTTCACATTTGTTGCCTTTATAGCTTCCAGAGCATTTTTAGATTTTCTTCCATCTGAGTGTGTAAACAGACAGACGATGTTCTTCTCCATGTTATTTGCAAACAGAGACACCACTGAGTCAAAGATGTATCTTGAACGGTCGCTCAGTCGATTCTCGCTCGCTTTCAGCACCAGACCCACGACATTAATCTCATAGACTCCAATCTCAGAGCGAAACAAGTCATGCAACCTTTTACTGACGATGTCGTCTTGTTCGGGTCCTCTGGTGGATCCATATCCAGGAGTATCGATGATGGTCAGAGAGTACGGCAGAGTTTCACCTTCAAATCCAAAGATCTCGTACACGGTCACGTCTGATGTCTGACTTTCACTCTGAGATTTCCCATCCTCGTCTACGATCTTAAACCAGACGTTGTCCTCCCACGTCACTCCCATGGCGTAGTTAGTCAGAGCGTTGATCAGAGTCGACTTTCCTGTTCCTGTTTCACCAACCAGTAAGATGGTTCTGTTTGTCCTGTTCAGATCTTTTTGACCAAGTGTCATTTTAGTTACACCTCCAGTTTTCTCCTTCTTCAGGTACAGCCTGTACAGAGTTGGAGATCCTGAATGGATCAGATTTTTTTTGACGTGGTCAAATTTGGGTATGTTGAGCCTGTAGAACAGAGAGGGAATCAGTTTTAAACAGAATCAGAAGTGATATCATATCAAAAGTTTGATTTTTCTACATATCCAGTCCTTAACAAATATATTCCTGTCATTCACATAAGTAAACCATCCTATATCATGACATGTTCTCAGTCAAACTCTTTCTCTGTGAGTTAGCCCTAATGCTACCCTTCACCATTTTGAACAGGAATCGGGACTTTCAAACCAATTTTATGTTTTTGTTTTAACTTGAACTTCTGGATGTTTCTGATTGAAACGCTGCAGGGATCCCCTCCATGAAACTGGAGACCCTAACAATACCATGAGATCTGTGTCAACAACAACCTCAGTTAAATCTTCTGCATGATCATCAATTGCCTTGGCAAGTCTCAACTTGGCTTCATGCCAAATTACCACACAACACACGACATCTGTGTCCGAATTCAGGGGCTTTTGAAGGTTGTAGATAGGAGCGCATTATTGCACAGGCTCCCCTAGGCTGCAGGTCTCACTGGAGAGGGGGCCCCTAATTGGTCGGACTAGTTTGGGGAATTTAGATTTATTTCAATAGGAAATTGGACTGGGCTTCAATGGTCTGTAAGGTGACACACTTGTGAATTAATTTCCCAAACTAAGTAGCATTGCAGAATGTTGGGGTGTAATCGATTCATGTAAGAATCTTGATTCTACTCACGATTCTGAATCGATTAATAAAATCCAAAAATCTATTTTTTTATAATTATCTTTTTAACCAACGTTGCCTTCATCTCTAAGCTAAACGCCACACATCCCCGTAGTGCAGCGGAAAGAGTATCCTCCACCGCTGGAGATTCTGGAACTCATATCCACACAGATCAGTGTTTATTAATCTGAATACAGGTGGAGGGAATAAACTCAAATCCTACACCAGGTCAGAGTTTGTATGCACAGGTTTCATGTCAGACGAGAAGATCTGTCTGAGCGGAGGTCATATGACTGCAGTGAGTTTTCAAACAGACCCAACAGAAGTTCATAGATTAATATTTAGATAGATAGAACAGTTAAAATAGATATGACACCAAGAAAGTGTCTAAGATTTCGCTCTACCGCTGCCAATCTCTGTAAAATACATTGCATGTGAAAATGCAGCGCGTTCTGTCAGCTGATCCCTGCATCTCACATTCTTTTTTACCTTTAACGAGTCACTTTAAAACTTTAAAAGCACTTTTTCTGTGATTAAAACATTTCAAAGTTCACAGTAAAGTTTGTAGAGAACATTCAGAGGGCGCTGGATTGAACTTTTCGAGAGTTGTTTATTTGTTTAGGGAGAGCTGTAATGATCACAGGATTTACCACCAGGATTGCCGCTTCACTCCTAACAATATTATCATATTAATCTGAATTTTGAGTGAAAAGTGGACTATTCAATAAAAAAAGACATTCATTTACATGTGTTCACAACTGAATGGCTCAAAATAATCATAAAACTGCGGCTCCACCCGCACGTCATAGCACAAAAGCGACACATTTCATCGTCATTTCTGATCACAAATAAAGTTAATAAATAAGTATTAAGGTTTAGCAATTTGCCGTCCTGCATAATGAAAATGTTTATGAACGTCAGACACGGTGCAGGTCCGTCTGTTTCTCCGTTATCTATCCTTGAAACTGAGGCAGTGATCTCCTCTCAGTCTGTAGTGAGCTCAGGGTTCAGTCTGACTGCAGCTCCTTTCAGAACTGACAAACATTTCAAAAGCTATTTTTTTCTACGTTTTTGGACTCAAATGGTAATAAGTGATGATATGGGAGCTTATAACAGTGATAGGCCTATGTACCACTGATTTATTTATTCTATTTTATTTTATGTATTATTTATTGAATTAATTTAAGTACAAACAAACGATGTGTATATTAATGAAAACGAAAGTTCAGTTAGAGGACTCACATGGCCATGGTCTCGTCTGCAGGGATGTTGGTTTCTGAAGCAGCTTCTCGGTCTCTGGGTTAAAAAAAACATTGTGTTCATAACAGTCATTGTTTTTTGGTGCAGTAACAAACCTGCAATCATCTCTGAGTCATAAACAAAGGTGCTGTTCATTTAATCTCTTCATCTACATTTTTGTTTTCAGGAATGAAAACATAGAGTTAAGTCATTTCAACTATTTGCTGTTTGATAATACATAATTCCAGGTGTTCTTACCTGATGTTCAGCTCTCAGGGTGAGGAAGTTGTGTGAGGATCAGAGTCAGAGGAAGCAGAGTTTATAAAGGCAGAGGGAGGGCGCTCTGAGGTCACATGATTTCACAGAAACAGGCTCAGACAGCAGCGTTATTGACTTTATCCAACTAAATGTGACATAATTGTCCTCAGTTTAATATATCACCAGACTAACTCAATTTCTCTGAGAGCCCTGTTTTAACCTTCAGTTCTATCAATTCCTTGAAGTTGCCCAGAAATCATGCACAGGTGATCTCAACAGCTTACAAACCCCGGCAGAATTTATGATTTCTTGTCCATTTCTCAGAGAATATGAATGAAGACACAAAAACTTTTCTGTCACTCATGGTTAGTGGTTGGGCGAAGACATTTATTATCACACAACTATGTTTACTCTTTTTAAATCATAATGACATTAGAAAATTCCAGAATGAGCCTGATGAAAAGTTTCCATCCCCCAGTTCTTAACAGTGTGTATTTCCCCTTTAACATCAGTGACAGCTTGAAGTCTTTTGTGCTGGTTGTGGATGAGGGTCTTTATTTTCTCAGATGGTAAAACTGACCATTCTTCTTGGCAAAAAGCCTCCAGTTCCTGTAAATTCTTGCTCTGTCTTGCATGAACTGCAGGTTTGAGATCTCCCCAGAGTGGCTCAATGATATTGAGGTCAGGAGACTGAGATGGCCACTCCAGAACCTTCACTTTATTCTGCTGTAGCCAATGGCAGGTCCACTTGTCCTTGTGTTTTGGATCATTGTCATGTGTGAACGTCCAAGTACGTCTCATGTGCAGCTTCTGGGCTGATGAGTGTAAATTTTCCTCTCGTATTTTCTGATAACATGCTGAATTCATCCTTCATTCATCAGTTTGGACCAAGTTTCCTGAGCCTTTGTAGCTCACACATCCCCAAAACATCAGTGATCCACCTCCGTGTTTCACAGTAGGAATGGTGGACCTTTCATCATAGGCCTTGTTGACTCCTCTCCAAATGGAACAATGTTTATGGTTGTGGACAAAAAGTTCACTTTTGCTCTCATCACTCCAAATGACTTTGTTCCAGAAGTTTTGAGGCTTGTCTCTGTGCTGTTTGGCGTATTGTAAGCAGGAAACTTTGTGGCATTTGTGTAGAAATGGCTTTCTTCTGGCGACTTGACCAGGAGGGGGTTTGCATCCAGAACAATTTTCCTGTCAGTTGTAGCTGAAATGTTTGTTGGTCTACCTGACCGTGGTTTGGTTTCAACAGAATCCCTCATTTTCCACTTCTTCATCAGAGTTTGAACTCTGCTTATTGGCATCCTCAGTTCCTTGGATATCTTTTTATATCCCTTTCCTGTTTTATACAGTTGGATTCACTTTTCCAGCAGAAACTTTGACAATTCTTTTTCTTTCCTCATGACTCAGATCCACAAATGTCAGTGCAGCACTGGATGAAAGATGCAAAAGGAGCTCAGAAAGTCACTGAGCTTTTATATAAACACACTGATTACAAACAAATAGAACACAGGTGAGGATGGTTACCTTTTGTAGACATTCAAACCCATTTGTATCATTCATGTTATCAAGACAAAATCACCAGAGAATGGAAACTTTTTTTCCATCACAGGTGAAAGTCAAGGTTTTTGTGTTATCATTCTAGTTCTCTGAAAAATGGTCAAGAAATCATAAATTCTGCCAGGGCATGAAAACTTATCAGCACAACTTAACGTTGGGTGTTTGCTTAATTCTTCTGCATCTGTGAGCAACACAGTAATATCTCCTCCAGATAGTTGAAATTCACTTTCTTATGATATGAATATTTTGTCTTTTAAAGATGTTAAACTGTAAAAAAAAAATCATTCTTAACTGTGGGGTTCTTTGCTCAACACACCCAGAGTGATGTAACTGTGAGCCGTCATAGGGAATAAATGAAATCTCAATATACCAGTCACAAAAAAGAAATGTCCAACATATCCTCCATTGAAAAACCACCTTAAAAGATGGCTTAAAACATATCAGGTCTGTTGTCACTGACCTGTATCCATTCTTCCGTGTGGGTGTGCATGTGTACTTGTCTTACTGGTTTGAATGTTTGCTTGTTTACTGGCATGATAAAATCAATTGGAATGTTGGATCACGTGATTGGAAAAAACTTTCTGTGTGGTACAACTAAAATACCCACTAAATACCATTTTGAATGCTTTTTGCACTTACAAATAGTTGACATTATTTTACCTTATTGAGTTTAATTTTTATGCAATCAGGATGTTTTTTTTAATCTCTGTTTTGTGTCCATTTGCCTATGCACTCTGCTCTGACCTGCCAGGGACATCACATATTAGTGATTTGTTCTGTTCATTCATATGCTCTGTCCTTGAAAATAAACAAATCAAATGAACAAAATACTAGCAATCTGAAACTCAACTCACAAGCATCTCAGGTCATTGTTTTAAAAAAAAGGAGCACTGTGCCTACCTGTGCATGGGAAAAGTAAAGTGGCTCACGAGTTTTGTTTCAAGCTTCGACTTGACAAGAATTTCAAGACACCCCTGGAAACCTTAGAACATTTGTAAAGAAAAAGCAACCATCAACTGCCCACAGTGAGTCAGGCAAACAGGGAGAGGTGTTTGCTTATTCTGGACATGTGAGAAACCAGTCCAACTTTAATTGTTAAGAACTTGGAAAAAAAACACACATACTGTTAACCAAAGTGCTGTCCAGGAGAGTCAATAAAATACATATAAGCTCACATCTGATAAAAGAAAACTAAATGTAAAATTCAGAAGTGATTTTTAAATCAGACAAAAGGCATGCAAAAGGGCAATCAAATGAAGAGATAGAAAATATGACTGCTGAGTGTCAAAGGTCAGAAGAAAGAGATGGGTCCTGAAAAGAAATTCAAAAACAGGCAGGGAAGGGGCCTATCTTAAGCCTCGTTTCCACCAAGCGGATTGGGTCGGTTCGTCTCTGTACGGCATTTTGTGGCGTTTCCATAGACTAGAACCAGGATGGGTCCCCAAATAAGCGACCCGTACCGCTCCACTTTTCAGCTCCCTTCTGTTGTGGTGCCAAGCCGCTCCAAACCGGCACCAGGGGTGGGGCTATAATCACTACAGTTCGTTGATTGGTCAAAAGATCGGTAACTTCCCATGTGACAGCGGAAATAAAGAATGACACACAACCCCGCACGCAGCCTTTCCTGAAACAAAGCTTCATTGAGTTATGGAATAAAGAGTCACAGCTGATCACAGAGTAGAAGAGTTGCTGGTTGTCCTCCATTGTTGCTCTTTGTTTACAATGCCACAAATTTCTTTTTCGCTGCATTTATTCGCGAGGTACACTGTGTAGAGCTCATAGCGCTGCAGTGACGTCATGCTGTTACGTAACTGACGCGGCTCTCGACATCCAGCCCATCAAGCAGGGTACGGTTGGCTGTGGAAACGCAAACAGGATCAGGCTTTACCGATCTGACCCGTACCAAACTGTACTGAGCCGTACCAGACTGATCTTTGGTTTTGAAGGTTAAACACTGCCATACTGTCAGATCAGCACTAAAACTCCTTCCACCAAACCAACAGGAAAGAACTAAATTTTTACTGTGAAAACAAAACGCACTGTGAAAAAAACAGTAAAATACTTAAGTGTTTTAGAGTCATACATAATATATTTCAAGGAATTTAATTCAGAGTTCTACAGGAAAACGTGACTTTACTAATATCTTAAAAGCCAGTCTAAGCTATGGAGCGTAGACAGCCAGTCTATGCTAAGGAGCGTAGACGGCCAGTCTATGCTGTGGAGCGTAGACGGCCAGTCTATGCTGTGGAGCTTAGACGGCCAGTCTATGCCAAGGAGCGTAGACGGCCAGTCTATGCTATGGAGCGTAGACGGCCAGTCTATGCTATGGAGCTTAGACGGCCAGTCTATGCTGTGGAGCTTAGACGGCCAGTCTATGCTAGAGCGTAGACGGCCAGTCTATGCTAGAGCGTAGACGGCCAGTCTATGCTGTGGAGCTTAGACGGCCAGTCTATGCTGTGGAGCGTAGACGGCCAGTCTATGCTAAGGAGCGTAGACAGCCAGTCTATGCTAAGGAGCGTAGACGGCCAGTCTATGCTGTGGAGCTTAGACGGCCAGTCTATGCTATGGAGCGTAGACGGCCAGTCTATGCCAAGGAGCGTAGACGGCCAGTCTATGCTAAGGAGCGTAGACGGCCAGTCTATGCTGTGGAGCGTAGACGGCCAGTCTATGCTAAGGAGCGTAGATGGCCAGTCTATGATGTGGAGCGTAGACGGCCAGTCTATGCTAAGGAGCGTAGACGGCCAGTCTATGCTGTGGAGCTTAGACGGCCAGTCTATGCTGTGGAGCGTAGACGGCCAGTCTATGCTAAGGAGCGTAGACGGCCAGTCTATGCTAAGCAGCGTAGACAGCCAGTCTATGCTGTGGAGCTTAGACGGCCAGTCTATGCTAAGGAGCGTAGACGGCCAGTCTATGCTGTGGAGCTTAGACAGCCAGTCTATGCTGGGGCACAAGAGGTCTGAGGTTTCCTGTTTTCTAGTGTGTTGTTGCTTGGCTTATCTAATCTAGTCAAAATCTGTAATCAGAACATTCAGCTAACATATGATTCATTCAATACCTTATATTTGATTAAATTAAAAAATACTTACAATACAGGCTTTCATGAGAGCACAGCAGACCGAAAGCAGGTCTTCGCTTTCCTGTAATGAAAAAAATAATTAAACTGCCACCCCCATATGCCTACCAATATGGGAGAAAAAGATTAACTAAATTTAGTATTCTGTAGTTTTCGGCACATAACTACGAGCCAGCTGTATCAAGACATTTTTAGAAACTTTACCTTATGGTGTTGTTTTATGAATAACACATTTTTTATCTTAAAAACAAGACGTTAAAACTTGCCAGTATTCAGTAGCTTGGCCAATATTATCCAACCCAAACCTGTTTAATATATAAACAAAAAAACCCAACAACATTACTCTCATCCTGCTAAAAGGATGAAAAGTTTTACATCCTAGCTGGTAACTCATCAAATGGCTTGAGCATTCAAGAAATATCTGATGCTTGCAGCTACTTATATTAAATTCAAAAGAAAAAAATTCATGCCCTGATGAGAGCACACAGGAAAAAAGTATTTACTTCCTGATGTGAAAAAAAAATGAAGCCAAAATGTTGCCTTAATAAACCCACTTTTATGACAGCAGGAACTGTAATTAGTATTTTGTACATTTTTGGCATCTAAAAAAATAATGTAGTTTCAAAAACCATATCTTTACCTAAATTGTTTTGTGACAGTATTAAAATTCTTATCACATAAAACAAGTAATGAATACCTTTCTTCCTTACAATAGACCACAGCAAAATTATAGTCTAACATAACAGACACAAAAAATCATCATCACAGTAAAACAAGGTCAGTTTATGAGTCCCTAACCAATAAAACCCACCAATAAAGCAGATACAGTTTCTGTTTAATAAAACATTTACATTAAATACATGACTATAGCTTTTTAAAACTACATAAAACTGAGGGTGCAGGTGGTTTCACGGTCCAGGTCTGTGCTCCATCTCGCTCTCCACTGCCCCGTACCCCGTTATTAAAAAAAGACTCAAAAATAACATGAATGGGTCAATGAGGTGACGTCCCCTTTTTTTGTGTCTGAGTGCAATATTTCCTTCCATCATGAATTGAGTTTTTCTTTACATGTATTTCTTTATTCTATGAAACCTGTGTTATTTGAACACATCTTTAAACTATTAAAACAGAACATGTTTTTTTGTGTTTTGGTTCCTCAAACCCCCAAAATGTCAGGTGGTGCAACCGTCCTGACAAGTATCCACAGTAATTAAACTCTAAAAATTGAATGTCAGTTATTGTAAATGGAAATTAAAAATACAGTGGCATTATTTTATGCTTGAACCTTTTTAAATAAAACATTCTTTGCAAATAAAAAGAATTTTAAAGCTGTTGAGAAATGTAAAAAACTTTTGTCCCGTAATTTTCACCTTGTCAAATGTCAGGGTGGTGCAACCGTAACATTAGACTTTTATTTNATGCTGTGGAGCTTAGACGGCCAGTCTATGCTGTGGAGCGTAGACGGGCAGTCTAAACCAAGGAGCTTAGACGGCCAGTCTATGCCAAGGAGCGTAGACGGCCAGTCTAAGCTATGGAGCGTAGACGGCCAGTCTATGCTGTGGAGCTTAGACGGCCAGTCTATGCCAAGGAGCGTAGACGGCCAGTCTATGCTGTGGAGCTTAGACGGCCAGTCTATGCTGTGGAGCGTAGACGGCCAGTCTATGCTAAGGAGCGTAGACGGCCAGTCTATGCTAAGGAGCGTAGACGGCCAGTCTATGCCAAGGAGCGTAGACGGCCAGTCTATGCTATGAGTCGTAGACAGCCAGTCTATGCTGTGGAGCTTAGACGGCCAGTCTATGCCAAGGAGCGTAGACGGCCAGTCTATGCCAAGGAGCGTAGACGGCCAGTCTATGCCAAGGAGCGTAGACAGCCAGTCTATGCTGTGGAGCGTAGACGGCCAGTCTATGCTGTGGAGCGTAGACGGCCAGTCTATGCTGTGGAGCTTAGACGGCCAGTCTATGCTAAGGAGCGTAGACGACCAGTCTATGCTAAGGAGCGTAGACAGCCAGTCTATGCTGTGGAGCGTAGACGGCCATTCTATGCCAAGGAGCGTAGACGGCCAGTCTATGCTATGGAGCGTAGACGGCCAGTCTAAGCTATGGAGCGTAGACAGCCAGTCTATGCCAAGGAGCGTAGACAGCCAGTCTATGCTGTGGAGCTTAGACGGCCAGTCTATGCTGTGGAGCGTAGACGGGCAGTCTAAACCAAGGAGCTTAGACGGCCAGTCTATGCCAAGGAGCGTAGACGGCCAGTCTAAGCTATGGAGCGTAGACGGCCAGTCTATGCTGTGGAGCTTAGACGGCCAGTCTATGCCAAGGAGCGTAGACGGCCAGTCTATGCTGTGGAGCTTAGACGGCCAGTCTATGCTGTGGAGCGTAGACGGCCAGTCTATGCTAAGGAGCGTAGACGGCCAGTCTATGCTGTGGAGCTTAGACGGCCAGTCTATGCTGNGAGTGCAATATTTCCTTCCATCATGAATTGAGTATTTCATCACATGTATTTCTTTATTCTATGAAACCTGTGTTATTTGAACACATCTTTAAACTATTAAAATATAACATGTTTTTTTGTGTTTTGGTTCCTCAAACCCCCAAAATGTCAGGTGGTGCAACCGTCCTGACAAGTATCCACAGTAATTAAACTCTAAAAATTGAATGTCAGTTATTGTAAATGGAAATTAAAAATACAGTGGCATTATTTTATGCTTGAACCTTTTTAAATAAAACATTCTTTGCAAATAAAAAGAATTTTAAAGCTGTTGAGAAATGTAAAAAACTTTTGTCCCGTAATTTTCACCTTGTCAAATGTCAGGGTGGTGCAACCGTAACATTAGACTTTTATTTTAAAGTGAAGAGAATAAAACAGGAAACAGGAAACTGCATCAGCCAGAGGAGCCCAAATGACATTTGTGACCAAGTGGAAAAGTTTGTAGATTTCTCTGAAATACTGATAAAAAAGGTTTTTTCACTTCATTGGTGACTGGAACAATTTCCATGTCAGGTGGTACAACCAATGTAATAATGTGAAATGTTATTTTAACATCAAATTATTTATCTTATTCACAAATAAAAGAAATGAAACACACAAAATGAAAATGTATGAGTCACTACAGACACTTGAGAGATACTTGCCAATAATTTCACACAGAAAAAATAACAGGAACATATAAATATATTTTCATATATTTGGTTGCACCACCTGACATTTTTGGGTGCTCAAATTAAAAATACTAAAAAATAATGAACCTAAAAACTTTGAAATGTTGGTCAACCATTGAAATCTGTTAGAAAACATAATTCTTCTCTCAGAAATATGTTTTTATCCATTTTCAAAGAACTTTTTAAAAATACGTTTTTGGACCCTCTTTTTGTCATTGACCTGTATATATATTTATACATAAAGCAGATTTAATACTTACAGGTAGTGATGAAACCAGTTCGTCCATCAACGTTTTTATTTTTTCACTGCGACATCTTCATAAAATGGCGGACGAAGATTCATATCACTGTGCAGTGGCGCGAAAATATGAACAATAAAAATATCGATGAAGACGCTTTTTGTATGAAAACGGCTTCAGATCGATTTCTCAAGAGCCAAAGATAATCATTTAATTCATCATAACTGTTTAAGCTGACTGTAAATGTCAAGCTGCGTCTCTCAGCCGGTAAATTTCGCGCTGTAACGGTTACTGTACATTTCAGGGCTAAACGTTAGTTCGCTGATGTTAATTAAAGCTCCAAAAGCCGCGATTCACGTCAAACTTGTTCCGAAAACTTAAAATAACGGCGATATTTTTTACTCACCAGGCTTCAGATGTTCTTCATTTCATCCAAACTTCCAGAAAAATCGCCCAGTTTCTTCTTTTTGTCCCGGTAAACTTTGAGTTGAGTGATTTTAACAAACAGCACAAAAATCACAGCGAACGTCATCAAAGATGCGCGCGCACCCTGTCAACAGTAGCGCGGTTTAGCTTAGCTCAGTTCATTCATTCGAGTTTTCTTACTTTAAACTCTGAATTCAAACTGTAAACATCATAAAAATGTCTCTTTGTTCTGTGATATGTTGTCAGAAACTGTACCACACAGAAAAAATCCACTTGTGTCCAGTTGAGACAGAATCACGATCGTTAAAGATTTACCGGTGTTGTGGAGTAAAGAGTGACCGTGTTAACTGGAGACCTTCAGCTGAACGTGACAGTGATTGACGGCTGATAGTCTCCAGTTAACAGGGTCACACTTTACTCTGAAACACCAAAGCTGTTTATGTCTGTGATTTATTAAATATGTTTGTGTTGTTGTGAAACTCTGAATCCAGTTTTCATTTTGTGGAGTTGATGAAAACCCTTAAAGTTTAAATGATAATTCACATAAACAAACCATTCACTTTGATAATTATCAATCCTGAAATACTAAAACATGATTTTAATAAATTTGGAGCAGCTCTCTGTCTGGACAAAGGTTTTTTAGACCCTTTATTATAACCCAGGTCTCAGACTCAGCTCTTTGTGTGCTCCTCTTTGGATTCAGAGGGTTTTAGATTATTGACATAAGTTTATTTCTTTTTTCTTTTTTTCTTTTTTTTCTGTCTCGACATTTCCACCGATAACTAAGAATACACTGTAAGTTAACTTGTATTTAAGGAATATAAAGAATAATTTTTTCATGTACATTAGATCAAAATAATACGTTTTGATATCTATGGACCGTGACAGCGATTTGACGGCTGATAGTCTCCAGTTAACAGGGTCACACTTTACTCTGAAACACCAAAGCTGTTTATGTCTGTGATTTATTAAATGTGTTTGTATCAGCCTCAGTTAATCAGGTTTGACTGTAAATAAATCAGATTAACAGATGAAACTCTGAATCCTGTTTTTTTTGTTTGTTTGTTTGTTTGTTTTTGTGGACTTGATGAAAAAGTTGGAAGTTTAAATGATGATTAACAGACACAGATTTAATGTTAACAGTAAAACTGTGCTACATTATCAAAGTATTCACTCTGATACTTATCAATCCTAAAATACTTAATCATTATTATTCTGACAGATTTGGAGCAGTTCTCTGTCTGGATGTGGTTCTGGATCCTTTATTATGGCCCAGGTCTCAGACTCAGTTTATTTCTTCATATTACGCTCTCTATTATACATGTCCACGATAACTTAGAAAACAATTTTTGTATTGAAGGAATATAGAGAATTAATTTTTCAAGACCAAATAATTTCATTTTCAAACCATTAGTTTTGATTTCAATTCAAATCATGCTTTTCTAATTCAGTTTAATAATTTAAATTTAGTTCCTAGTGTCACAAACCTCAGTCCATACTTTGTTTATTATGTCCAGTGATGCAACTGTGAGCCCTCATAAGACATTTCAGCCACCAGGGGGCAGCAGAACTGTTCTGCATGAGCTCTAAAAATGGGTTTACAGTTTAAACATTTTAACCTGTGCTGTCCTGAGCTCTGGTACAGGGAAATATTTCTTCAATTATCATGAATTATAAGTTTGTATTCAGAGAGATGTCACCTCCCTCATCAGTCACATGACCTCTTCCTGTAAACCTGACTGTTATCACAATATTTGGGTTGATATTCAGACCCTAGGAAAAAAAAAAACAAGAATAGGCAGAAGAAAGTTCCTTATAACTAACCACTGACATTTGATTTTCCAATAAATTTAACCCTGTGGTTCATAGTGGTCACTACAGTAAACACCTATTTAAAAGTTATTTACTCCTAAATTCAATGGTTCATGTGGTGGAAATTCATATTAGTCTGTGTCAGAATATTTTTATTCTTCTTAGGGCCTGAAAAATGTTTTCAATTTTTTTCCAATCATATATATTTCTAAAAAGTTATAGACAAACATTTGAGGGTAAAACAGCGTAATAACTATAAATTATTCAGTGTTAAAATGGATGACAGAGAGTTAAAATGTTTCGTAAAGAATTAAAAAAAGATTATTCATGAAATTACAAAAAAAAGAAAGGAAGTCAAACAAAAAAATAGCTGTTTACATTAATTTCACTCTTTTTTATGTTGAATGTTCTGTCACAAATATTTGAAGAAAAAAAAAAAAACTTTTTTTCATGCCTTAAGACAAATAAAAACACATAATTCATGCATCAGAGGGTTAAAAGCATAAACTACCCAAGACACTTAATTTTCCTACAGTCATTAGACCATGAACTAACCACTGCCACATGATTTTTCCTCCATTTTTTTTTTAACCATGAATAAAATATAGACAATGGATTTCCAAAAAATCCGAGACTATGAACTAACCCCTGACACTTGATTTTCCTATAAATTACAGATCATGAACTAACCAATAACACTTGAATTTCCAAGAGTTCTTTGACCACAAATCAACCCCTGAAAACTTGGTTTTTCTAACAAATTAAACACAAATAACCTCTGACACTTGATTTTTCCAGCAGTTATTTTATTTTTTTATTTCATTTTTCTTTGACCATGAACAAACCACTGACACTTGATTTTCCTAAAAATTAAAAACTATAAACTAACCTCTGACAACTTGATTTTCAGCCACTGATTTTATTTATTTATTTGTTTATTCATTTTATTTTTTTTACCATGAGCAAACCATTGACACTTGATTTTCCCAAAAATTAAAGACCATGAACACACCCGACTCTTGATTTTCCTCCATTCTTTAGACCATGAACTAACCCGAGACACTTTTTTCCTATAGTTTATTCAGACCATGAAGCAATCACAGACATTTATTCCCACAAATTAAAGACCATAAACTAACCCCTGACTCTTGATTTTTCTCCGAACATTACATGTTTTTGTTGTGTCAGTTATTTCTCCTGTGTTGTTTTTGTTGTGGATCATTAATCACAGTCAACTCAGCATTTTTTTTGGAAAAGTTTAATTATTAATCGTTAGATCAGCAGACTGACTCGTGGTTTCTTCAGGTCATTGATGAGAGAAACATTCATCCAACATTTTCACAGACGTTCAGATGAATTTACAGGGTTTAAAGATTAAAAAAAAAACAGGAAACACATTTTAAAACTTCAGAGGAAACTTTTCTAAGAGTCAGCTCCTCCTGGAACAACAGGTGAATAAATGTGAGCGTTTAAGAGTCGGCGTGTCGACCAATCAGATCTCTGCAGCGTGGTCACATGGACGTCACCTTTTCTTCAGAGCTGTCAAAGCCGCGGTTATAAAACGTGTTCAAGTCTTCTTTATTTCTGAAGAGAAAAAACAGAAACTCACAGATTAAACTCTGAAACTGAGTGAACCATCAGACACGTGAAGAGGTCGTTGTTCACACCTGACCAGGCCCAGAGAGTTCTCGTAGATGTCGTCTCTCTTCCTCCTGAACAAACGTAAAAACATTGACCCGTAAGAAACGTTTTGAAAAGTTTCTCTCTAACCCCTGGTGCATGATGGGGGATTTTAAGGCGCAGAGTGAAACGAAAAACTCAGGAGAAACAGAAACAAACTGAAGTAAAGGTTTCCACTTCCACTGTTACGCAGACGACATCCAGATCTACATCTCCACCAAATCCATCACTCCCTCAACCCTCTCTGCACTGTCTCACTGCCTCACCGACATTAAAACCTGGATGCAATCCAACTTCCTCCTCCTTAACTGCAATAAATCAGACATCTTGATCATCGGTCCAAAATCCCTCACCGCCAGCACTCAACAATTCTCACTCACCATTGACAACACCCCCCTCACTCCATCAACTCACATCTAGGCGTAATTCTGGACACCAACCTCACTTTGGAAACACACGTCACTCACGTCACCCAAATTGCCTTCTTCCACCTTAAAAACACAGCCCGCATCCGTCCACTACTCTCTTCCTCTACCGCTGAAACCCTCATTCACTCCTTCATTTCATCCAGACTGGACTACTGCAATAGCCTCCTGTACGGCAGTGTTGTTTTCGTCAACGATGACGATGATGAAATTATTTCGTTGACGCAACTTTTTTTCATGACGATAACGAGACGGTGACGAGCTAAACACGGTTCTTTGATGACGAAAACATGACGAGACGTACGTGAGTTTTCGTTGACGGGACGAGACTAGACGAAAATGTTTGTGGCTGCTCTGTCAGACGTTCAAAATGTGTGATATTTCTGCCTATTGTGCGTGTGATCTGTCCGTCAAAAGCTAAAAAATATCAGCGATGATTCTGCATCCTATGTTTGGTCACACCCACCACCTGACGTTCAGCGCACATTCTGCACAACACACCTGTGGTCTCCATGATTATGTCCATATTTAGTGATCCCACATCATGATGTGATGACTTACACTGCTGACCTTATGTTTGAATGTGGAAACTGTGGAGAACAGAAAACTGCATGTGGATCACTTTGATGATTTACTTTAACTCCGTTTCATGCTACATGGAGAGATTCTGCAGTTACTCAGCTCTGTGAAGGTAAGAACTATAAGTTTATGTACACTCAGAAAATCCACAGGTTTTTGAGCAAAACTTTTTGAGCTCGGACATCAGACTGCAGCGGTCTCTGTGTCACACACACACACACACACACACACACACACACACACACACACACACACAGCCCCTCCCTCCTGCTCCACTGAACTCCTCGCTCTCAGATGCATTCACTGACTCTTACAACAGTAGGAATTCAAAATATTAAGAACAAACATGAGCAAAAGTGAACTGCTGTTCTTTAAACATGAACTGTTGCAATACTACCCACTTCGTGATATCTAATCATTAAATTATTTCGTTATCCTGGATTATTCCTTTATTTCGTAAGAATTATTAAAACATAAGTCAGTATAACAAAATAATTGGATAAGTCAGTGAATGCATCTGAGAGAGCGGGGCACAGTGTGTGTAGCGGTAGCGACTGACAGACTGCTTGAGTGTGATGTCTGAGCAGGAGTTTTGCTAAAAAACCTGTGGATTTACTGAGTGTATGTAAACTTAAAGTTCTATCCTTCAGAGAGTTCAGTAATTGCAGAATCTCTCCATGTAGCATGAAATAGAATTAAAGTAAATCAGTGTTGTGACCTAATATAACTTAAGACTAATGCTTTCTTCTTTTTTTCTTTTTTTTTGCTAAAACAACAACAAAAAAAACATTATTGAGTTTTCGTCGACTAAAACTGGACTAAAACCTTTTTGAGTTTTCGTCGACTAAAACTGGACTAAAACTATCACATATAGAAGTGACTAAAATGTGACTAAAACTAATAAGCATTTTCGTCCAAAAGACTAAAACTAAGACTAAAACTAAAATAGCTGCCAAAAACAACACTGCTGTACGGTTCATCATCAAAAGTCCTCAATAAACTCCAGTATATTCAGAATTCAGCTGCCCGTCTACTCACCCACATCACCCCCATCCTTAAAAACCTCCACTGGCTCCCCGTCTCCCATCAAATCCAGTTCAAAGTCCTTCTGTTAACATTCAAAGCCCTCCATAACCTGCCCCCCCCCTACCTCACTGACCTGCTTCACCCCCATAACCCACCTCGTAGCCTCCGCTCTGGTCACGACAACCTTCTCTCTCCGCCCCATAGGACCAAGCACCGACCCTGGGGTGACAGGGCCTTCTCTGCCCCCTCTCTCTGGAACTCATGACCCAAACACATCCATAACTGCACTGACCTTTCTACATTCAAATCCCAGCTCAAAACTCATCTTTTCAGAATTTAACTGCTGATCACATCTTTGTCTTGTCACATTTTATCACCTGCTTTTGCTTTTGCTTGTCTGTTTTGTTTTACTTGTTTGTTTTACTTGGTGGATTTTAATTTCTTTGCTTGTTTTCTTTGCTTTCTTGCTTGTTGGATTTTAATTTCTTTTAATCTGTAAAGTGTCTTTGAGTACTTTGAAAGGCGCTATATATAATGAATTTATTATTATTATTAAAGTCAGAAACAAGAAGAAGGGTTTTCACCTGCCGGGCTCCAGGTCCAGAGTTTCATACGAGTTTTCTTCAGTCACGGCGACGTTTGTCACTCTCTCCTCTGTCGACGAGTTTTTACTGGAAAAAAAAAACAAACTTTGAGGTTTAAGATTAAAACCAGCAGAGAGAAATCTGAAGCTTTGACTTTATCAAAGTGAGAAACTGGTTGAACCTGTCGGGGTCTTCGCACCACGCTCTCTTCACCAGGAAAACCACGAAGGCGAGGAAGAGGAACCCGGCGACGGCGATGATCCCGGTGAGCCACTGAGGCAGCGGACGCTCGATGGGCGCCACCGACTCTGAGACACAGAGAGGTCAAAGGTCAACCAGTAACACACAGAAGCGTCTGATCGTTTTCATCTGGTTTTTCTCCCTAAAAAATACAAAAAACCTGAACCATGAGGCAAAAACATTAAAGTGACAGAAGGGAAAAAGTTTAAACCACGAGCCCAAATGTTAGCATTTAGCTCCCATTTTAGCCTTTAGCTCCTGTTTTAGCCTTTAGCTCCTGTTTTAGCCTTTAGCTCCCATTTTAGCCTTTAGCCCATGTTTTAGCCTTTAGCTCCTGTTTTAGCCTATAGCTCATGTTTTAGCCTTTAGCTCCTGTTTTAGCCTATAGCTCATGTTTTAGCCTTTAGCTCCTGTTTTAGCCTTTAGCTCCTGTTTTAGCCTTTAGCTCATGTTTTAGCCTTTAGCTCCTGTTTTAGCCTTTAGCTCATGTTTTAGCCTTTAGCTCCTGTTTTAGCCTTTAGCTCCTGTTTTA
>RPOG01001862.1:0-121447 GCA_008086565.1 Thalassoma bifasciatum
TGCAGACCCTGACCCTACTGAACCCTTTCTCCCCTCCCTCTCCTCCTCAGTGGACACATCTAGCAGCATGTCTGTGAGATTCATGTTCCTGTGTTTGAGGAAGGAGTGAGCTTTCTGCTCTAAGAGACTCAGTCTTTAGGCTGCTTTGTGACGAGTTTCTGACAACTTTTATACGTGCTGGGGAAAAAAGGATCATATGTTCATTACTGTGTATTCAGGTCCGTGAAGTTTAAAATAAGATTGAGGTAAACCTGTGCAGATGGAGTCAGGTGGTGCTGTCAGAAACCTGAACCCCCAATAAGTTGAGAATTGAGATGTCATGTTAACACACTGTCGGACACTTGAGGTGCTTTTCATCTGAAGGAACCTCCCCAGGAACATCAGGGGTTTGTTAAGGGACTTTGTGCTTTTGACATGAGGAACTGGGGTCTGATCAAATTCTGAGATTTTCTCTGCTCCATGCTCTTGTCTCTTATACAGTTGTGCCCAAAAGTTAAAACCCCTCCAGCAGAATTTCTTATTTTTTTGGCCTTTTCTCAGAAAATATGAATGATAACACAAAGTCCTTTCTATCACTCATGGCTAGTGGTTGGGTGAAGACATTTATTGAAAAAAATATATAAGACTCTTACTCTTTTTAAATAATATTGACAACAGAAACTTCAAAAATGACCCTGTTAAGAAGTTTACACAACTATGGTGGTTTTGGCCTGATAAATGCACAAACGTTACCACAAATGTGTTTGAATGTCTACTAAAGGTAACCATCCTTACCTGTGATCTATTTGCTTGTCTTTTAGATTGCCTGAGTTTCTGTTGTCATTATGATTTAAAAAGAGTAAACACAGTTGTTTGTTAATAAATGTCTTCACCCAACCTCTAACCATGAGTGACAGAAAGGTTTTTGTGTTATCATTCATGATTTCTGAGAAAAGGACAAAAAAAATCAGAAAATTTTGCTGGAGAGGGTGTAAACTTTTAGGCACAACTAAATCATCACATTTACCTGTCTCCTGCATCCTCTATTTCATCCTTCTTGTTCCCTCCATGCTTCCCTTCATCTTCTTCTCTTTTGCATCTCATCCTTAATCTCCCCACTATTGTCTTTCCATCCTTCCAACCCCAGTCATCCCCATCGTCTTCTTTGTACAGATTTTTTAAATCATTTTACAGTTACAAATAGTTTTGCTACCTTAATTCCCCCATGGAGTGGAAACTGGAACTTTCTGTCCAGATGGAGACTGGTTGATGCTCATAAATGGGTTTGATAGATGACTAAGGGAACCCCATGGATTGGGATTGAACAGCTGTGTAGCCTTAAGAAAACCACTAATCAATAAAGCTAACCTGAAAAAAGGCTCCAGTTTGCAAGGGAGCATAAAAGATGGACTCTGGAGGAGTGGAAGAAGGTCATGTGGTCTTATGAGTCCAGATTTACCCTGTTGCAGAGTGATGGGCGCATCGGGGTAAGAAGAGAAGCAGGTGAAGTGATGAACCCATCATGCTTAGTGCCTACTGTACAAGCCTGTGGGGGCAGTGTTATGATCTGGGGGTGCTGCAGTTGCTCAGGTCTAGGTTCAGCAACATTATGTGCCCAAAATATGAAGTCAGCTGACTACCTGAATATACTGAATGACCAGGTTCTTCCATCAATGGTTTTTTATTCTCCCGAAGGGCACGGGCATATTTCTAGATGTCAGAATTCATGAGGCCCAAATAGTGAAAGAGTGGTTCAGGGAGCATAAGACTTTTTTTTCCCACACATGGATTGGCCACCACAGAGTCCACACCTTAACCCCATTGAGAATCTTTGGGATGTTCTGGAGAAGGTTTTGTGCAGTGGTCAGACTCTACCATCATCAATACAAGATCTAAGTAAAGAAATTAATGCAACACTGGATGGAAATGAATATTGTGACATTGCAGAAGCTTATCAAAACAATGCCACAGCGAATGCGTGCTGTAATCAGAGCTCAAGGTGGACTGAAAAAGGTGAGTGTTATCAAAGATGGCACAAAAAGCCAGGGCCATTATTTTGTCCTATTCCACTCCTGTCCTCAGAGACTCAGAGACCTTAAAGTTTCCCACTGAATCACCCTCCATCACACAGAAACCACGGATAGACTAAAACACAACTGTTGTCTTAGTGTTAAAGTGGTTTTACGCTTTGCTGTCTGTGGAGGTGTTTTGAAGCCTAATGGTGTCAGAGATGGTGACACCTTGCATTTCAGTAAATCTGGACACAGACAAAGACACAGAGTTGAGTTGGCGTTTGGCCTTCCAGCAAAGAGCTATGACTTGGTGCTGTCAATGTGTACCTGGCTACGTATGCATTTAAGTATTTTGTTTTAGCTGTAACTTAATCAAAACAGATGAGCTATAAAATAGTAATCCTTGTACTGGATGTATGATTAAAGAAATTGCATTTTTGAACCAGTCCCCTTCACGTGGATGTGTTACGAGACAGTCAAGCGAGAAAACCTCCCTCTTCAGCACAGAGTAAACACTTTCTGTGTCCAACAGACAGTTTTATTTTTCCAACTCCATTTAAATTAGGATAAAAACTGCGTAACTCTGACTCCGAGCTTCTTTGCAGACCTGCAGGCTAACATCCACTCCTCACAAACTGTCTGTGGTCTGTAGTGATGGTGGAGGAGGTCAGAGGTCAGACTGTATGTGAGTCATAAACTCTCAGCTGTCCTCATGTTACAGCAGAGCTCATCTGACACTCAGACAGATGTGACCACAAACTGAGACATCATCTGAAGAGAAGATACATCCTCTGCCGTGTGTGTGTGTGCGTGTGTGTGTAGACAGGAAGTTTTCTGAGGAGTCAGAAAGTGGAGGTCTGCTGGTTGAGATTCGTCACTTTGTCGTTTCTCTTTTTGACGTCTCTTGGTGAGAATCTGTCCCTGATGGTGGGTGCTATTCAGGGGGGACTTTAGCAAAGTTGGCACCCTGGACAACAACAGTATAGTTTGGTGTTCCAACACTTATTTGAGGAACAAAATTTATAAGAGGAGATTAAATTAGGGATGTTACTGAGAAAAGTCAACAAGCACCGTCAGCACTTGGGAAGCACCTTCGGCTGTCTTCTACAGATTTGAAGTCACTTGAAATTAATAAAGAAGCCGCCATGTCAGGAGCAACACTGGATGGAAATAAATCTTGTTATATTGCAGTAGCTTATTAAAATTTCCCTGGTGTTTGTGGCTGAAATTTTTGTTGGTCTATCTGACCGTGGTTTGGTTTCAACAGAACCCCTCATTTGCCAAGTCTTAATTAAGCCTCGTTTCCACCAGGCAGTCTGGTACGGATCAGTACAGTTTGGTACGGGTCAGATCAGTAAAGCCAGATCTTGTGCGAGTTTCCACAGCCAACCGTACCCTGCTTGATGGGCCGGATGTTGAGAGCCGCGTCTGCTACATAACGCGTGACGTCACTGCAGCTCTATGAGCGCTACACAGTGTACCCCGCGAATAAATACAACGAAAAAGAAATTAGCAGCATTGTAAACAAAGAGAAAGATGGAGAACATCCAGCAACTCTTCTACTTTGTGATCAGCATGTGGCTCTTTATTCCATAACGCAATGAAGCTTTGTTTCAGGAAAGGCTGCGTGCGGGGTTGTGTGTCGTTCTTTATTACCCCTGTCGCACAGGAAGTTACCGATCTTTTGACCAATCAATGTACTGCAGTGATTATAGCCCCACCCATGGGGCCGGTTTGGAGCGGCTTGGCACCCCAACGGAAGGGTACTGAAAAGTGGAGCGGTACGGGTCACTTATTAGGGGACCCGACCTGGTTTTAGTCTATGGAAACGCCACAAAATGTGTGCCGTACCGAGACGAACCGAACCGATCCGCTTGGTGGAAACGAGGCTTAAGAGTTTGAACACTGCGTATCGGCATCCTCAGTTTCTTGGATATGTTTCTATGGCCCCTTCTTGTTTTGTACAGTTTAATTAACTTTTCTTTGAAAAATTATTTTGCTTTCCTCATGACTCAGAACCCAGAAACTTCAGTGCAGCACTGAATGAAGATGCATGCGTCTGTCAGAAGCTCATAAACTCACTGACCTTTTAAACACACAATAATTACAAGCAAATAGATCACAGGTGAGGATGGTTACCTTTAGGAGACATTCAAACACATTTATGTCAACTTGTGTGCATGTTATCAGGACAAAACCACCAGAGTGTGTAACCGTTTGATCAAGGTCATATTTGAAGTTTCTGTTGTCATTATGAATTAAAAAGAGTAAGCTATTTTTTTTTTCAATAAATGTCTTCACCCAACCACTAACCATGAGTGATAGAACGGTTTTTGTGTTATCATTCATATTTTCTGAGAAAAGGCCAAAAAAATCAGAAATTCTGCTGGAGGGTGTAAACTTTTGGGCACAACTGTATTTATAAGTGGACACTGAAGGAACTGCAGCTGCTGCTAAGCTAAGGCAGGGTTCAGTGATTGTTAAAAAAAATCAAAATCATATGAAAAAAACGAAGAAAAAGGAAAGAGTAAAAAACAAAGGGATCAGGTTTTACTTCTTTGGATTTGAAACAAAGTGTGAGGTGGACACACAGATGTAAATGTCAAGTTTTAAACTGATCAGGGATTTCCTCACAGGTGGACATCTATCTATAAATCTATGAGGACATGAGAACATTGTGGCTGCTTAAGTCAATCACTCCCATCATTGTTAGGCTGTGAATTCATGTTATACATAAACACACTTGCCGATCCATCGTCTCACTATTCTCGAGTCTGCAAGAATGATATCAACAAAGTCGTGATCTTTTTTCATTAGCTTTTATAAAAACTTCTGTACATCAGAGATAGGAAGGAGGGCCAGTCTAATCTCACAGCGATCAAAAGTCAGATTCTTTGAGTGATTGATCAGCTCACAAACATGGTCAGCAGGTGATGAAGGAGCACGCAAGGCCTCCTCATCCATCACCTCCACTCCGCCCCGCAGCTCCACCTGACAGCTGCGGTCAAATAACGTTTAGCACAGGGACCCTGTGTTTGGGGGAGATTATTACTGTCACTGCTGTAATGGATTAGCTTGGACCAGCCNAAAAATGCGTTTGCAGGAGAGAGGGGAGGAGTGTTTTTAGCATGCTTGTGTTGTCGTTACTTCTGCAGAGCTCACCACTTACTTTGTTCATATTTGCTTGTTGTGAATAAAGTATTTTGAATTCAACTGATCGGTCTCCTCTGCTGCTTGGACTCCTGAGCCTTCCTCTAGAGCAAGCTAGCCTTAGTGCAACAGTGAACTAGTGTTGTAAGTTAAGACTTCAAGATTTGAGGCCTACCCTGGCCTTCCTTCAACCAACGGTGCTTCAGACGTCAAGAATAAGCCTCTACAAAAGCCTGATCCTGTGCGCGTTTCCACAGCCAACCGTACCCTGCTTGATGGGCCGGATGGTGAGAGCCGCGTCTGCTACATAACGCGTGACGTCACTGCAGCTCTATGAGCACTACACAGTGTACCCCGCGAATAAATACAACGAAAAAGAAATTAGCAACATTGTAAACAAAGAGAAAGATGGAGGACATCCAGCAACTCTTCTACTTTGTGATCAGCATGTGGCTTTTTATTCCATAACGTAATGAAGCTTTGTTTCAGGAAAGGCTGCGTGCGGGGTTGTGTGTCGTTCTTTATTACCCCTGTCGCACGGGAAGTTACCGATCTTTTGACCAATCAATGTACTGCAGTGATTATAGCCCCACCCATGGGGCCGGTTTGGAGCGGCTTGGCACCCCAACGGAAGGGTACTGAAAAGTGGAGCGGTACGGGTCGCTTATTAGGGGACCCGACCTGGTTTTAGTCTATGGAAACGCCACAAAATGTGTGCCGTACCGAGACGAACCGAACCGATCCGCTTGGTGGAAACGAGGCTTAAGAGTTTGAACACTGCATATTGGCATCCTCAGTTTCTTGGATATGTTTCTATGGCCCCTTCTTGTTTTGTACAGTTTAATTAACTTTTCTTTGAAAAATTATTTTGCTTTCCTCATGACTCAGAACCCAGAAACTTCAGTGCAGCACTGAATGAAGATGCATGCGTCTGTCAGAAGCTCATAAACTCACTGACCTTTTAAACACACAATAATTACAAGCAAATAGATCACAGGTGAGGATGGTTACCTTTAGGAGACATTCAAACACATTTATGTCAACTTGTGTGCATGTTATCAGGACAAAACCACCAGAGTGTGTAACCGTTTGATCAAGGTCATATTTGAAGTTTCTGTTATCATTATGAATTAAAAAGAGTAAGCTATTTTTTTTTTCAATAAATGTCTTCACCCAACCACTAACCATGAGTGACAGGAAGGTTTTTGTGTTATCATTAATATTTTCTGAGAAAAGGCCAAAAAAATCAGAAATTCTGCTGGAGGGTGTAAACTTTTGGGCACAACTGTATTTATAAGTGGACACTGAAGGAACTGCAGTTAATGCCCTGCTAAGGCAGGGTTCACTGATTGTTAAAAAAATCAAAATCATATGAAAAAAACGAAGTAAAAGGAAAGAGTAAGAAACAAAGGAATAAGGTTTTACTTCTTTGGATTTGAAATAAAATGTGAGGTGGACACACAGATGTAAATGTCAAGTTTTAAACTGATCAGGGATTTCCTCACAGGTGGACATCTATCTATAAATCTGTGAGGAGATGAGAACATTGTGGCTGCGTAAGTCAATCACTCCCATCATTGTTAGGCTGTGATTTCATGTTATACATAAACACACTTGCCGATCCATCGTCTCACTGTTCTCGAGTCTGCAAGAATGATATCAAAAAAGTCGTGATCTTTTTTCATTAGCTTTTATAAAAACTTCTGTACATCAGAGATAGGAAGGAGGGCCAGTCTAATCTCACAGCGATCAAAAGTCAGATTCTTTGAGTGATTGATCAGCTCACAAACATGGTCAGCAGGTGATGAAGGAGCACGCAAGGCCTCCTCATCCATCACCTCCACTCCGCCCCGCAGCTCCACCTGACAGCTGCGGTCAAATAACGTTTAGCACAGGGACCCTGTGTTTGGGGGAGATTATTACTGTCACTGCTGTAATGGATTAGCTTGGACCAGCCCGGACCAGCCAATGAGGGCCGAGGACGCGGCATTAGCATCGCTATCAGAGGACGGCCGGGCAGCAGCAGCTCTGTGATTGACAGACGGAGGAGGAGGCCAGCAGACACACAGCCGGTCTGAGAGCGAGCAGCCAACAGCCAATTATCTGAGAGAAACAGGGTCATTCATCATCCAGTTAGACACCCGTCCTCTCAAACAAAGAGAGAGAGAGACAGCGTCCAGACAGAGGGAGAGAGAGAGAGAGAGAGAAAGTGAGGAAGATACTCATGAGATCAGACAGAGAGAAATGAATCAGAGCAGGTTCACATGTAAAGCTCAAAGCAAACAAACAAAACAAAGGAACAGGTGAAGAGAGTTTAATGCAACCAACACAAAACTGAGGAAACAAAGAGCTCTGTTAAATTCTGGCTAAAATAGAGAGGAAGGTCATTTTAACACTCAATGCATTTCATCACAGTTTTTTTGTCACCATTTTAAAATTGTAAAACATTCTTACTAGTTTCTTGATCTATGAATTAAATGACTGTAATTGAATGTACCTTCTGGTCATGACTGATAGTGCTACCTCAAAGTATTGCAGCCACAGGTCTGTGTGATTGTACAATCCAATATAGTCTTCACTAGTGGTGCAAAAAACAAACAAACAAACAAACAAAAAAACCCCAACATTTCCAAAATGATCCTCATGCACATCTCCTTAACTGGACGCTAAATCAACCTGCTCTTGAGTTTTTACTGAAAAAGGCTTTCACTTTTTCCAGTTCATAGTCAAACAGAAGAATAGTAAAAAAGTGTATGAAATGTACTTCTCCTATCTCCCTAACATCTTAAAAGCATACAATGTTCTAATTATGAACTATTTTTTCATGTTGTCACCTGTCCCTCAGGTGTCTATTGATACCAGATGATACTAAGTGCTCAGTTTTCTGCAGTGTTACATGCAGCATAAACATCAGCAAACTCTGCTTCTGACCAAAGCAGATGTTCTCCATTCGGGGGTGATATGGGCAAAATACATGGTGTCCACAAAGTCTCCTGAAAATTCAAAAATACGTCTCAAAGACAATAGATGAGACATCTTCATCATTTCCCCCCGTGTACTCTGTAGTTATCAGTGTTTTTGATCACATTGTATTTGTGTATTTTAGGTATCCTGTTGATAAAAATGACAACTCCTCAAGAAAAGGTCCAGTGTGTGTCATGGTTCAATAAAGCAAAATCAGATCTGCAGACTCAGAAAAACTACAGAGCTCAGAAGTGTCTAGTATTTGGGGGTATTGCTGTCATACTTATTCTGGTATAAAGCAGCTTTCATAATGCTTGTTTTATTTTTGAGGTCTTCAACTGTCACCTCACATATTTACTCTGTTCAAGATCTTCTTTGAAAAACTTAGAAGTTTTTGTCTTTTTACTCACATATTTAAAGCTCTGGTTCTTTTGCAGATGTTTCCATCAGTGCTGGACTTATAATGTGACCTCTTGTCACTGTGTCCTGTGATCCTGGACTTCACACAGTTGAGTTACGTTGACTGCACAGGGTAAGCGTGAAGACTACAAGAAATAAGCGCCACACCTACCTTAGCCCACAGGATTTTAAATCAGTTCGGTCAAGTAGGATTTCTAAAGAGGGAAAGTGGTATAAGAGTGGAGGCATGAGAACAGTGTTTCAATGTGAGGAAAACAAGATACTGTGTTTAATTGTCTCTTTTTGTTGATCTCATCAACAATTGAATTGAGATGTCAATGTTTGCACAAGTGATGGGCAGATCTATACTAAAATATCGATACTACCAATACCAGCTTGTTGTGCTTTAGTATCCATTCTCAAATCAAATATCAATACTTTTGATTCTTTTTTTCATCTGAAGTAATGTTAAAAATTAACAGGAACACATTAGAAAGCAACTAAATTTTGAGCTCTTGTTTTGAATCATACACGGCTGGTGGGAACTTCTTTTTCTTCCACCTGGGGAAGTTCATAACACGTAATCACAGCAGCACACTGCTCAGTCAGTCACTCAATCTGAAAACACAATGACAGAGTGTAAACAGAGTCATGTATGTAGATATTTCAACTCCTACATTTATTCAGGTGGGGTTTCTAGAGAATTGATCATTTTAAGTGGATTACATGGACAAGGTTTTTATAGATTGCAAAGAGCAATTGCAATAAAAAAGCCATGGTAAACTTGGAAAAATTCTGGAAAATGGAAAAAAATAATATTTTATTTATCCATTATTATTTACATCAGTCTACTAGGTACAATCGGTATTGGCATCAGATTGGTATCGCAGAAACCAGTCTGAATTTTACCCACATCACTGGTTTTAACCCCCGTCTCCAGCTGTTTTTTTGTCTCCTCAACAATCAGTTGGCAGCATGATGAGCTTCCCTTCAGAGCTCCCCCTACAGGCCTGGAGACATACACTGTGATTACTGCATGCTTCCTGATCTAATGCCTGACTCTGCTCTGTGTGTGGATCTGCAGTCTGTTCCTCCTGTGGAAATGTATCCACTGTGTCTGTTTGGTGGTCTCATGTTGCACTTGTAGAATACAGGAGAGGCAGCTCACGTGAAAGTGCAGGTTGCAAAGAGTGTATGACCCCATTAAGAAACAAGAAGAATTAACAGAAAAACCCTTAAATAAAAGGCACAGAGTGGGTCAGAAAACAAACACAGGTGTGTGTATCCTTTTGGGTGAGCAGCTGTTTAGATTTCTATCAGATCATCGTTATTCAAAATCGGACTGTTTCTATACTGAACCAGTTTAAAATGTGATTTAATTACCAGTTTGACCGTGTGTGTGTTTGTGTGTGTGTGTGTGTGTGTGTGTGTGAGTGCGTGTGTGTGTTGCAGATATAAGTGGATGTGTCACAGGATGATGGATGATCAGGGAGTCTACCCCCCTTCATCCATCAGTGGAACTGTTTCTGTGCAGTGGAGTGAAATCTTCAGCCTCCTCCTCCTCCTCCTCCTCCTCTTCTCCATCACAAACCAGAACCAGCTCCTTGCAGCACGCACCAGTGCACCCAGCTCACAGAGGCAGCAGCAGCTTCACCTTTAAATAAAAACCTCTGATGGGATTTTAAAGAAAAATATGCTGATTTCTCTCCTTGTGCCACTGTTTGTCCTCATCACACTCTGATGTGAGGCTGCATGTTGTGTGTAGACGGAGTGATGTGTGTATGTGTGTTTCTGCTCTGGGTGTTGTTGTTAGCAGGCATTGTCATGTTGTGTTGTGGGAACACACACACATACACACACACACACACACACACACACACACACACACACTATGGTCATCATTAATCTCAGTCAGCAGAACAGTCTGTGTGACCCGGCAGTGACAAATGCAGAGAGGGGGTGGGGGGTCGCAGCTCCCTAGCTTCATTTCCCGTTAATGTCACATCCATCACGACAGCCACCGGGCGGCACGGCGGGCGGTACTGTGCCCAGTCCCCCCTCCCTAATTAACCTCCCTGTTCCCGGTCAAATGTCTCTTCTTTACTCACACTGGTGTCCTTCTTTGTGTATTTCTTCTTCTCCTGTGTCTTTGGTCTTTTCAGCATAAAGAACATTGTTTATTTTAAAATACCTCTAAATAAGATCACAGATTTTACAGCTAAAATCTCATAACTGGGTCATAAATTACACAAACATACCTTCACTGCTCCCTCAGTGTTGTCTCCAGGAGTCATTCAAGACTCAGTGAGCTGCTGCTGCCCTCTGCTGGTTCATCAGAGACATGATTCTCTCTGAGGGTCTCCTCAACACTGAAAAGCTTTATTCAAGTCTCATTATTTTTCCCTGTTTGAACAGTATCACAGGAGCTGTCGTCAGGGTTTGAGTGGGGTTTTGTGATTTAAGTTTTCTTTTCCCCTGACGTGTCCTCCTTTTTGGCCCAAAAATTATGGGAGGATTTTATGAAATGATGAAAGATGTCTGAGCTTTTCTCAACAAGTTCTGCAGACTATTAATATTTTTAACAAGTTGCTGCTCTGGGCAACTGACATTATTCTGATGCTCCAACCTTAAAGTCAAAACAATGAGATAAAAAGTCATAATTTTTAGGTAAAATGTCACAACTAAGAGATTATTATGTCAAAGCTGTGAAAGAAAAAGTCAAATGATTGAATAAAAAGTTAAAATCTTGAGAAAAAAAGTCACAATTGTAAGACTAAAAAGTCAAAATCCTGAGATTATATTTTCAAAGCTATGAGAAAAAAAGTCATAATTTAAAGGAAAAAAAGTCAAAATTCTGAGATAAGTTGAAATGTTGAAATAAGTCAATTTTTTTTTAATTATACAGCATAAATTATGAGGAAAAAGGGTAAAATTTTAAGATTATTAGTTGAAATATTTTCTTTTGTCTCATCAATTTAATATTTTGATATTAAAATCTTGACTTAACATGGGCAAAAAAAAAATTAATAATAAAATAAAAAATCATTATAAAGCCAGTTTTCACTTTTACACATTACATATGTTTGCAGTATAGTAAAGAGTAAATGTAAATGGATGTTTGGGTTATAAAGCTACTTGTTGTCTTCAATATCTTTGGGAACTCTCTCCAAGAGGCCAAGTAGGGGGCCTTTTTTTGGGGGGGGGGGTAGTATGGACACCCTACCCTAAATTTGTGTATACCATCTCAAAAAATAAAAATGGGGCTGTTTGTGAATGAGGTTTAGTTTTTCTCTGATAGATTCAATCAGCCCCCCCAGAGCTCTATGCTACAGACAATATCTGCTCACACACACACACATACACACACAGAGGCTGTGTCATCCTCATCAACATCATCATCATCATCATCTACATCACAGAGGGACGAGTCAGTCATGGCCTGTCATGTCCCCGAGCTCTGCAGAGGAGGCGGAGTTTGTGTAGAGACATCACTTTGTGTTTGTCAGACAGGCAAGGGAGACAAAACACACACACGCACACACACACACACACACACACACACACACACACACACACACAGAGCTGCATCAGCAGACACACTGAGTCTTCACCCCAATAAGATGTGTGTTGTAATCCCCGAGAGTGTATGAATCAAACCAGGGGCACAGCTGTGTGTTTATTGATATGTTTCATATAAAGACATAAACTGAGCAGACTCCTCATACACTCAAACTGTCACTTTGTGTTTTGATTGTTTGATTCATCAATTTAGAATATTATTGAGTGAGAAAGATTACCTGTGTTTCTGTTGTTGAGATGATTTGGTTTTGTTGGTTGAGGAAATGAAGAGCCGGGGTATGTTAGCTCTGCTTGGTGAGGTTGGAGTTGGTCGGTGAAAGTGGCGGTTTTAAATACTGACAGTTCTTCAGGAAACAGGTAACAGGAAGGAGCAGGAAAGTGAGGAGGTGCAGGCAGCTCCATCAGTTTCCATGACGACATGTTCAGCCTCTAACAGCAACCTCCTGCATCAGCTCCACATTTTAATTGAGAAACTCCAAACTGGACATTTTTCAAACCACCAGCGTCCCCCAGAAGCATCTTCGAGAGTCCTCCAGCTACAACTTTACAACCATGTGGAGCTGCTTGACCATCCAACAGCCTTCATGAAAAACTTTCTCTGCAACCTTAACAGTTGACAGACGCACTCTTTAAGAAACCTACAGCACCACCTGCAGACAGCAGAAAGATGGAGCCAAAAGCTCCTCCCTCACTCAAACCTCCAGATGATACCGAGTTAAGGCGCCTCACAGTCAAGCTCTTCTGCTGATAACATCAGGTAAACTTTAAGCTCCACTCCATGTCTGATTTTCAGGACTGAGTAGCAGCAGACAGGATGATTTTGTCTGAATCCTCAACACCTCCAAGTATTTATCTCAAAACTATTTACAATAAAGTACTGACAATGTTCAACTTTTATTTCTCTCTTTATGCCCATATACACTGTAATTTTTAGTGTAAGACCTGTGTGTGTGTGTGCATGTGTGGTGGGGCAAATTGAGCTATAGTGGATCTAAAGAGCAACCAACAGCTTATGATTGATACGTTAAACAGCCAGTATTCTATATTAAATGAAGTCTTACTCTGGTACAAAAAAGAAAATGGTATTTTGTACATTACTAAACTTGAACATGGGTTAAATTTAACCTGAACACAATATGATTATTGATTTAACTATGGAGTGATAAGTGTTAACCAAATTTGAATAAAAACATAGAATGTTAGACTGTGTCCGTCTGTTTGATTTTACTATGAGTCACAACAGGTTGAAAAGAAGATTCTACTGTAGGAATCTCAGACATTTAAACATACACAGTTCAAAGTTAGTTCTCCAGACATTACCCTTGAGAGCACACACAAACTTCACTCAGAGCTTTGACTGGTTTACGATTTCAGAGCATAATTTAGAAAGTCTGTATTAGCGTTCTTCAGAAACTTCTCCTGACAGCATGTCAAGGTAAATCCACACCCTCTCTTTTCAAACTCAGTTCAGATTTTTTTTTTGTATTGGCAAGAGCAGTTCATGTGTTGTTGATGTGTGTTTTTTGTTGGGTTTATTGATAAACAATTTTTCAGTTTAACTGATTCTTTATCTGCGTTAATTTCATTTCTGAATACAAAATAAAAACAAATGAATAAAAACGAACTAAATAAAAAATAAATTGAAAATAATAAAAAATAAAATAAAAACAAATAAATAAAAATAAACAAATAATACAAATATACAATTAAAATAATAATAATAAAATAAAAATAAAATAAATATATACAGTGAGTCTGAATTTGATGAACTTGAAAATGTTTTTGATAAATTATGTTGTGATTGCCAACTGAGACTTGATTATCTGGTTGACTTCATTGTCATGTTGAATGCTTGAAAGTTTAATTATTTATAAGCTGAACTAGTGATTTTTCTTTATATCATTAATTCAGCGAATGAAATGTGATATCATGTTTGTATTTTCCACTGTCTATTCTGTGGTTTGTCACCTGATTTCACTTTAAAATGCTCATCATTTCACTTCCTAACCTGGAGTTCTTGCTCTCTTCTTTTCTGCAGAAAGCAAAGCACTCGATGGGCGGCTCCTCAAAGCCACTTCTACACCACCACCTCCTTTCTGGCTGAGGAGGTTCCTCTGCCGGAAAGTCCAGAACCAGGAGTCCTGTCCATCAGCCCACTGCCTGATCACACCCCTTGGCCTCAGCAGGAGCCATCTTTCCATATCCCAAATTTTGGAAATATTGGGTTTCCCTCTCTGGATGAGGACAGTGATGCAGCTCTGGACGAGGAGGTTGTAGCTTTGTTCTCCCAGCCTCACAGTAAGATGTCCTGGGAGGTGCCGCTGTCTCCAAGTCCAGACCTAGACCTCACATTGATGCCCCTGAGTTTGTTCGCAGACATTCCTCTGCCTTCATCTCCTCCACCTGAAGATCCTCTGCTGGACTTTGAAACTGTGGAATACAGGTAAAAAACAAGCAGCAGCTCACACAAAGTCACACATCTCAGAAAAGAAGCCTGGTAACAAAATAAAATATAAATGTGCTGAAACTCTTGACACATTTGACAAACATAAAAATATCAACGAGAACAACTGTGAGATATCAGCTGTCACTTAACAATCCTGTAAAAGCAATGCATCATGGGAGATTTCAACAAATACCCTGGCAAAAAAAAAAACGCTTTTCATTTAAATTTTAATTGTAATTATAGATCTCAAACAGATGTTCATATTTCCAATGTTCTTTTAAAATGCTTACCATTGCCCAGTCTAACCTAAAGGTCTTGCTCTCTTCTTTTCTGCAGAGAGAAAAGCACTCGATGGGCAGCTCCTCAAAGCCACTTCTACTACACCACCTTCTTTCTGGCTGAAGAGGTTCCTCTGCCGGAGAGTCCAGAACCAGGAGCCCTGTCCACCAGCCCAATGCCTGATCACACACCTTGGCCTCTAAATAATCCATCTCTACTGACTGATAAACAATGCCTGCATTTGCATGATTCAGGGTTTGTCTCCTTGGACGAGGAAGTGGCTTCTCATACGCTCCAGCAAACACATCTGAGGGCTTCAAAGATGCTCTTTCCTCAGAGTCCAGACCAAGACCCTGGATTGATGCCCTTGAACCTATTGGCAGATATTCCTCTGCCTGAAGACTCTCTGCTGGACTTTTAAGCTGATGAGAAGAGGTTTCCAGATCTAGGCACCATTACTTTCTCTTCTCTGAATGACCCCACTGACATGAATGATCCAGTTTTGACAGAAGATCCACCTCCATCTGGATTAAGACACCCCCAAAGCGTCTGTGGCTGATACCTCAGGAGAACACAAAACCTTCAAGACCTTCACCAGTTCAGGTTGGTTTCCATCCTTCTGGCAAAGATTGTTTGATATGTGTGTCACAAAAAAAGTGAAATAAACGAAAAAAAAACAAAAAACTGTTAGTGATCAGTCAGAGGAGTCTCACTCAGAACCTTCATTCAAGCCGTATTGTTGGACACATTGAGATCAGTAAAGAAAAAGGTTTGGTGAAACATACAAAGTGTAAAAATAGTTTGACTAGTGGGACAATACCAAATGGGACATAAGATGTCACAAAAATGTGATCACCCTTCAGCAGAACTTCACTAAATTTGTATGATGAGTGTACTGTTGTCAGACGCGTACACACTCACAAGCCACTGTAAGAACTGTAAACATTCCCAAAAGCTGTGATGGCTGAACTTCAAGCTGAAGATCCTCTGCTGTTATGATTCTAAGTTTTGCTTATGGTAAAATTTAGGTCAAGGAGAAAAAAAAAAAAAAAAAGATCGTTACAAGCGCAAAGTTCAAAAGCCATCATTTGCTATGGTATTGGGGTGTGTTAGTGCCCAAGACATGAGAAACTTACACATGAAACACATGATGAAACCATTTTTTTTGCTTTTTGCTGGACTCCACTGGAAATTCTCTAGTCCACAGACTCTGGCTGCACAATGGTGGCAACCTCCAGTAAGGAGGTTTTTTGGCTTCAAAATCATACAACAGTGACAGGTGGAGCCATGCTGCCCACTCTATTTACAGTCTATGGGCGTCATAGTAAAAGAGTGCATCCATAGTAATTTTTGAGCCAATTGACTCTTATGAATATAATATTTGCTATACAGTTTGAATAAATTAAGGAGATAAATCTTTTCAGTTTCCATGCCTGCTATCATAAAAAACAGAGCATCCTGTTCTATTTCCCTGATTTTGGAACTGGTCTTAACATTGTAGAATTGCTCTTCCTACACTTATAATAGTAAATCATGAATACTTTCACAAAAATGTACAAAAATAGTTACAATTTCATAATTACAAAAACAGTTTCTCTACTCAGCAAATCTCCAATACCAAATCTTGTGACATCTTGATAAGTTGGATAAATTAGATGCAATATTTTAAATATCACTTCTCTGATTTCAACACACACTTGAATTTGCCCTGTCCAGTCTTAGGAGTTGGTGTGATTTTTGGGTTAAACCATTGGGTGGCAGCACTTTCCTGCTGTAAGATTTACACAGAAGCATGTTTAATACACCAAAAGCATGCAGTATTTATTTTTGTTGGGGATGCAGGCCTTAGTATTTATTTAGAAAAATGCCTAAATCGATGTTGAAGTTTGTATCGTTTCAAACCTTAACCATCAGCCCCACTCTCATCCATACCCCCTGACAGTATAACAGGAAGGCAAACACTGAGAGCAAATTGACTATTTGCTCCAAGTGAGGGGAGCGTTTGAGTTAAAATCAGTTTCTTCATCCTCCAGATAAGAAAAATTCTACTGCTTGAATTTTGCTTATCTGCAGGATAAGCTGTGGAGAAAAAATCTTCACATGCTAGAAATAAACTGACTGCAATTTTGGAATCAGCATGACAATCATCCCAGTTTTATTCAGCATAAAAATCTAACTCAACAAATGTTTTTCAAATTGTTTCCTGGTGTAGTTTAAGTATTCAGACACATTAAAGATATTTTGATCTTATCTAATAGTAACAGCTATTCCACCTAGTCAGTGAGCTTAAAACCCAACTTGGGGAGTGGATTGCACATGTATGGTATCGGTTTTTCTGCTGTTTGTTCACAAAAAAGGTTTCATGGAAAAAAAATATTGACCTTCTCCAGAATCAGTCCCTCCTTTCTTACCTGCTTATCTTTAAAGTGAGGACCAAAATAAAGCACAAGACATACATAACAACCCAATGCAAAATGTAACAAATAGTTGAAAATATAAACCTGTTGTTGATTGTTTCCTCGTTGAAGTTTTACAATGTTTGATATCAGAGTGACATCCAAATATTTAAATGGTTTGAGACACATCTGTGTCACAAACTGAACACAGTCTTCTGATCTTCAGTCTATACAGTTTCACTGGCCTATAGAAGAGCATAGGGACACTGAAGAACCACGCCAAAGCCGAAACCCAGGAAACACAGGCTCAGTGAAGGTGGTGTTGAAGGTGTGGAGGTGGATCAGTGTGTCTGTGGAGACACTGTAGTAGGACAGTTTGCCATCAGGATAGTCCAGATATACTCCGACTCTACGAGACTCAGGAGAGGAGGTGGAAGAGAAGGGGGAGACGCTTGTTGATTTGTTTTTGTGACGGACCGAAAAAACACTTTCACAGCACTCTAGACTCCATGACTGCTCATTTTCTCCAAACCCACACCAATGAGTGCCTCCTCTGTTGATTCCTCTGTAACTCACTGAAACATCAACTCTTCCTTTCCACTCCACCTCCCAGTAACAGCAACCAGTCTGACCAGTCTTACACAGTAGCTGGGGCAAGTATTTAAACCTCTCTGGATGATCCGGATATGGCTGATGCTCACTAACCCATGTCACCTTCCTGTTGTTGTCAGAGAGTATAAGATCTCTGTGCACTGTATTTGTGTCCACTTCCAGCTCACAGGCATCTGATTGAGAGTGAGACACAGACACAAAGTCACAAAGAAGCTGTGAACCATCTGATGAGATTGTCGAGACTTCAGAGGATACAACTAGCACAAAGTGCAGACCAGAGCAGTGTTTGACTGTTACTTGAATTTGTTCAAGTGTTACTTTCAGTGAATATTTTCACAGACCAATGAAATACATGGTTTAGTTAACAGCACATTTCCTATGCTTTGACAAACTTGGAACAGATACTCATTACTAATTAACAAGGATTCAGATGAAATATATTTATAAGTCAGTTGAATATCTGAGTTCAGTATGTTGTGTTAATCGACAGTGAATTTCTGTATATCCTATAGTTTTCCTTTCACGTGCACAAAAAAATGACATAAATCCTTTCTAAACCTGTGCACATACACCCATGAGCCAAAGTTAAAGAAGTTCACTCACACTTCCTCAGAACTGATTTCCATCTGTGTGGTACACTGAAGTCCAACCTGGAGGGGGAAACAGAGATCTTAGATCCTCATCTGCATTAAATACTGAACAAATATATCAACAGAGCACTTTTGTCTTAGCTTTTTTTATGAGCTAAACTGAAGAGACCTAAAACTTTTTCTATGAACATTGTACCTCAGTTTCTTCTGACTGCAGTTCTCATGTAGAGCAGACAGCAGCTCTTCTTCGAGCTCTCCTGGCTGATTGTTGCTCAGGTCAAGTTCCCTCAGGTGAGGTGAGGAGATGTGAGCTGAGGCCAGAAAAGCACATCCTTCCTCTGTGATCAGACATTCAGACAGACTGTACACACACACACACACACACACACACACACACACACACACACACACACAAAAGATAAGAGAAGATATACTTTATTCATCCCACGAGGGGAAATCCACAGTCACAGCAACAATGCAATGCTGCTGCAGCAAGCTGCCACTATGTGGTGCTTAGAACAGTAAAAGGAGAAATGAATGAATAATTAGAAAAGTCCATCAAAGACAACAGCTGGTCCATAATCTTCTTGTCAGCCTCCAACTCCACAGGGTCCAGGGCTGACCTGGACTTCTTCACCGGTCATGGTAATGACTTCACATTAACATACAGCAGATCAAGTGTTGTATTCTCTCTAGTTGGACAGTTACCAAACTGTAAATCCAGTCAGGTGGGAGGAGAGTTTGACATGATTGAAGTCTCCTGAGATTATTATGGGTGCCTCAGGATGTTGAGTCTGTATCCTTGCAACAGATTCATGGGTGACATTGCATGGAACTTCAGTCGTTACTTTGGGTGGAATGAACGTAACGATTGTTAATAAATGACTGAATTCCTGTGGAAGGTAGTATGGTCTCAAACCAACTGCCAACAGCTTGATGTCTGGACAACACATCTTCTCTTTGACAGTAATATGAGCAGGCTCACACCATCTCTGATTTACAAATAAGGCCAGTCCCCAACCTTTCATCTTGCCATTAGCATCTCTGTCTGCAGGTATCAGAGTGGAACCAGGTGATCAACACAGGACTCAGATGTTTTGATTGAATCAGGTTTCAATGAAGCACATGAGGCTACACTCATTGTTATACTTTCTGGGTCTTTACCAATGTCTCCAGCTCATCACTTTTGTTGGGCAGAGAGTTGACATTTTCCATGAGGACTGATGGAAGAAATGGCCTATGTCTCCTTGCCTTCACCTTTGCACCGGCACGGCATCAACAGAAATGCTTCTGTAGCTCAGATGGAATAGAGTGATATCCTCCAGATTTGCTCCATAATAGTGTAAGAAGCTCCTCTCTTGAAAAAACTCTTCTTCCCACAGACACTTCCATCAGTACACACACACACACACACACACACACACACACACACACACACATATCTATATCTATCTATCTATCTATCTATCTATCTATCTATACATATGTACATATATACATATATATAGTCTTTGAATGTTGAAGGATGTTGAAGGAAACTCCACTGACCTTACCTTGCCATATATCATGGTGCCAAAAAAAAGGCAAGGTGAGGTCAGTGGAGTTTCCTTCAACATCCTTCAACATTCAAAGACTCTCAGAAACTGGGACTAGAAACTTTGACAGGGAGAGGTCTGGAGGAGCCAAAGCCAAACCAGAGGTCAGGTTCCTCACAGTCAACAGCTTGTGTTGTGTGATAAGCACTCACAGGGCAACAACTTCAAGCTCCACATCTTTAAAGAGGTCAGAGAAAGCAGCCTCAGTTTCATTTACTGAACAAAAAAGACTTAAAAATGCAGGTTTGCCAGGTCAGGCTGTAGAAAGAATGTCAACACTGTCTTTCAGCTGCATACCAACCTGAGACAAAGTTCAAACGTCACACCTGAGAGCTGAGGTCACCTGTCTTCAAAACGAGGACTTAGGACGTCCAACAAAAATGATTCCAGGTCAAGAGAGTCAGGTCTTCTGAGTCTCGACTCCTGACTTCTCTTTTGAAGTGTCGAAGAAAGACTCTCGAGTGTCCTTGAGTGGGACTTTTCATAGGGGTGTGTCACTCTTTTTTCAACAACCACCAAGTAATATGACATGAAAGTGTAAACCTATCTAAAGGAGAAATTCTGACCTGAGAATTCCCAGGACACAGTTTGGACTCTTCAGTCCAGCAGAAAGTAGCTCCACCCCTGAATCCTGAAGGTTGTTCCTGCTCAGGTCCAGTTCTCTTAGTCCAGAAGACTCAGAGCTGAGGACTGAAGACAAAACCTCACAGCTTCTTTCTGAGAGTTCACAGGAACTCAACCTGAGGAGGGCATCTACTGTCAGTGAATAACTAATCAAACCAACCAAGTTATATGAGCTGAAAATGTAGAATTCTTTAAAAGTGAAATTCTGACCTGAGAATTCCCAGGACACAGTTTGGACTCTTCAGTCCAGCAGAAAGTAGCTCCACTCCTGAATCCTGAAGGTTGTTGTTACTCAGGTCCAGCTCTTTCACACTAGAGGACTCAAGGCTGAGGACTGTGGACAGAGCTGCACAGCTTGTCACTGAGAGTTTACAGTCACTGAGCCTGGAAAAGATCAGAAGTATATGATGTGGAGTAATTACAAACAGAACTTGTATTTTTTCTTTTGTCATTATGGATTAAAATGTGTCTACTTACACAGCTTTAACGCAGACTTTGACCAGCTCCAGCAGCCTCAGAAGAACCTCGTCTGAAGGATCTTGGGAGTATTTCTTCAGGTCAAACACATCAAGATCGTTTGCTGATGACAGTAAGATGAAGACCAGAGCTGACCACTGAGCAGGAGACAGTCCATCTGAGGAGAAACCAGCTGATCTCAGGAACTGTTGGATCTGCTCCACTAGAGAATGATCATTGAGTTCACTCAGACAGTGGAAGAGGTTGATGCGTTTCTCTACAGGAAGATCTTCATTTATCTTTGTCTTGATGTACTGGATGGTTTCAGTTTGGGTCTCTGAGCTACTTCCTGTCTGCGGCAGCAGACCTCTCAGGAGAATCTGATTTGTCTCCAGTAGAAGACCCAGAAGGAATCGGAGGAGCAGGTCCAGGTGTCCGTTTGGACTCTGTAGGGCCGTGTCCACAGCACTCTGATAGAAACATGTTGGATTAGATTTTTCTTTTTGCTCTTCTTCCATCAGGTTGAGTCCAGACTTGGTGAAGGTCAGATGGACATGAAGAGCAGCCAGAAACTCCTGAACGCTCAGGTGGATGAAGCAGAAGACCATGTCCTGGTACAGTCCTCTGTTCTCTCTGAAGATCTGTGTGAACACTCCTGAGTACCAAGAGGCTGTTTTGATATCAACACCACACTCTGTCAGGTCTGATTCATAGAAGATCAGGTTTCCTTTCTGCAGCTGCTCAAAAGCCAGTTTTTCCAGGGACTCAATCATCTTCCTGCTCTCTGGACTCCAGGGTGAATCAGTCTCAGCTCCTCCTTCATACTTGATGCTCTTCACTTTGGTCTGAACCAGCAGGAAGTAGATGTACATCTGAGTCAGGGTCCTGGGCAGCTGCCCCCCCTCTCTGGTCTTCAGCAAATCCTCCAGAACTGTAGCAGTGATCCAGCAGAAGACCGGGATGTGGCACATGATGTGGAGGCTTCTGGAGCTCTTGATGTGGGAGATGATTGTTGTGGCCTGCTCCTCATCTCTGAATCTCTTCCTGAAGTACTCGACCTTCTGAGGGTCACTGAACCCTCTGACCTCTGTCACCATGTCAACACACTCAGCAGGGATCTGATTGGCTGCTGCTGATCGTGTGGTTATCCAGAGGAGAGCAGAGGGAAGCAGGTTCCCCCTGATGAGGTTTGTCAGCAGCACATCCACTGAGGTGGACTCTGTAGCATCAGTCAGGATCTGATTGTTGTGGAAGTCCAGAGGAAGTCGACACTCATCCAGACCGTCAAAGATGAACAGGAGCTGGAACTCTTCAAAGCTGCAGAGTCCTGCTGCTTTGGTTTGAGGAAAGAAGTGATGAACAAGTCCCACCAAGCTGAACTTTCTCTCTTTCAGCACATTCAGCTCTCTGAAAGTGAATGGAAATGTGAAGTGGATGTCCTGGTTGTTTTTGTCTTCAGCCCAGTCCAGAGTGAACTTCTGTGTTAAGACTGTTTTCCCGATGCCAGCCACTCCCTTTGTAAGCACTCTTCTGATTGGTCCAGCTCTCTCAGGTAAAGATTTAAAGATGTCTTCTGGTCCGATGCTTGTTTCTGCTCTGTCTGGTGTTCTGGATGCTGCTTCAATCTGTCTGAGCTCGTGTTCCTCATTGACCTCTCCAGTCCCTCCCTCTGTGATGTAGAGCTCTGTGTAGATCTGCTTCAGGAAGGTTGGGTTTCCTGTTTTAGTGACCCCCTCAAACACACACTGGAACCTCTCCTTCAGCACAGACTTCAGTTTTTGTTGACACTCTGCAGCAGCAGTTCCTGGAAGACGGGATATGTATACATCATGCTTCACTTTTTTTCTCCGACAATCTATTTAGACAGCTTTGTCAAAGTTGAGAACCTATAGCAGAAAGCCATCTCTCTCTGTGTTCTCACTATATGAAGTCCCAACACTAGGAAAAACACTGAGGAACTGAAACTCAAGAGTGTGCTATGAAAGTCATAAGGATTAGTCTTCCTGGACGTAATAAAGTGTAAAATGTTGACGAGACAACTTCAGTAACTAAAAGGAGTGGAACTGTGACCATGTTTCAGGCCGCAGATACCGGGCACCAAAAACCAGACAAGCTCACATCAGGAAAAGCCTCATTCCTTCAGTTGTATCTGCACTAAATAATAGACCCCACCAACATTTTACTCTTTTCTCCCATATGCCCCCATGTCTTCCACAGCCATCTATAGTGTATGTTTCTTGTTGTCTGTAAACAAAATATGTCTAAGTTGTCTGATGTTTGCAATATGTCTGATGTCCATATGTGTCTCTGTGCAGTCTGTAAAAAACAATTTTCCTTCTGGACAATAAATCTACGTCTCTTTAAATACAGAGCTTCTGAAAAAAAAATTAGCTTTGATATTGTTTTGATCTTACAGGATCTTTCACCACAAGGTTTAAGACTAAGAATCTCTTTTCTCAACAGTTTTTGGTATCATGAAAACATCAAAATTTTATCATGTCTGCCTTCTTGTTCCATTAGCTCTGCTAAAATGATCTTACTGCTCTGCAGACAGTCATCCAGCTTCTTCTGCTTCATGCTCCTCGTCTGCTCTTGACGCACAATCACAGGTCCCATGATTGTCACCACACGTCCAGGAAGAGAACTCCACCATTCTAAGTCCAGCTGCTCAGAGAGCAGCAGTAAGTTAGCATTAGAGTCATATTATTGTATTTCACTAAAAAAAACATGGGTTCTCACCATTGGTATGAAGTCCTCTCTCTGAAGCTGATGAGCAACCTCAGAGCTTTCCTGATGAACCCTGAGGAGAAAACATCAAGTTTTGATACAGTAACAATTTATGAAAGAGTTTTAAGTCCCTCTCAATCAGGTTTAAGCTGATACAAGCAAATACAATCAGACTCAAGTGTTGAAGAAAAGTTTAGGTGGAGTGGTTAGGATTGAGAAGATTTTACTAAAATCTTCTCAACCTTCTGAGCCAGAGGCAAAGATAAAAAATTTGATGTGTAGCTGGTTGTGGAGGGGTTTTTTTTCTGCTGACCATCCTGACTGTCTTGCTGATAGTCTGTAAACATATCACAGGTTGCCAGAGGTTCAGTTGTGATAAATCTGAGAAAGTGATCCATGAGAAATCTAACAAGTTACCATCAAATCCATCAGGTGTAGTTTTTCAGGTAAGTAGTGTGTGAGTTGGAAGGCACACAGGCACGCACGCACACACAAGAACATGCGCACACACACCTCTGATCTTATGATTCCCTTTTCCCAGTTTGTCAGCACCATCTTTAATTATACTTTTTTTTTTTCATAAATTTTTGGGTATTTTTTATTTTATTTTATTTTATTTTATTTAGTATTTTCAGAGAGACAGTCTGGTCTGAACAAGATGAAGCCAAGGACCATGGCTTAAGTGTCTTGTTGATATTTGTTATTATTATATTTTTTTCTGATTAAACATTATCTTTCATCAACAAGCTGATTGTGCCAGAGTGACTAACACAACCACGTGAGCTGACTTTTCTCAAATGTTGATTGAAGAACAGCACTTGGTCTCACAGCAGTGCATGAGCAGGCTGGTGAGCAGCATGAGGAGGAGGAGAAGTCAGGCTGTTGAATCAGTGTAGCATTCATACGCTAATGACAAATGGGTTTTTAAATGTCTAGTATGCCTTGTTTCTTCAGACTTCATAATTCTTAAGAATATGCAAACTTTCCAGTAGAATGAGACTTATGCTAAAAGGGATTGTAACAACAAAGAAATAATCCACCAAACAAAAAAAAAATCCTTACTTTCTGTAGCATTTTTGTTATTTTTGTCAGTAAGTTTAAAATTTTATCATTGAGTCAGCTTTACCTAAACTTTCTGGACTATAATCTTTCTCAAAGTCAGTTCCTAATTCTTACCTTTCATCAGCAGTTTGTCCACTTTTAAAGACAATGTTGAAATTTTTAGACTGGTCACTCTTCATGGACACACAGCTGGGTTCATGGGAGTCTGGTCTTTGCTCTTCCATCCTGATTCAAATAAACAGCATTTTTGATTTTAGGCAGGGGCTGGGTTATGATTTGGGTACTGACCAGGAAGAAGTAGGTTACAACTTTGTTTTTTGTTAGCAAATGTGCTTTTTTACCACTCAAAAATGCAAAAAAAGTGAAAAAAATCAGCATTTACATGGAAACATACAGGGTCTTAAAACAATGTAGTTGTAGTATGTCAGGCCTGGAAATGGCATGATTGCTGTAGGAGTCATTTACATGACAATGATTTTGTGGCTGAAGAAGAGGTGAACAGATCATTTGGTTTTTATATCAAAAACTTCTTCACTCATTGCAGAAATAGTGCAAAAGATGCACATTTGGTTGAAAGGTTGTCAGTAGATTCAGCAGCACAAGAACAAAACTGTAGGTCACTATTGTTGTTTGGTTTGTGCATGGCACAGTGAAGGATTAATGCACGTGTGCAAAGCAGAGCATGGCGTCATGGTTTCCACTAAAAACTTGCCATCGTTTGCTATCTTAACGGCAACGGTGAAAATGGCGTTTCAGATTAGATCCACTCAGAAGGCTGTTTCTAAAAGTTGGTGTTTTAGGTCAGCTGACACACTGTTTCTGTGTAAACGGGGCCAATGTGGTCTGTTAGACCAGCTCTGGGTTTCAAAGTGTTCCCCCAGCCACAACTCAGAGAGAACAAGTCACAGACACATGACTGTGTAATTAATCTGCATTTCTTTTCTCTACTCTTCCCAAAAGTAGAAATTAAATTAATCAAGCCTATGTTTGAGATTGTGCACAGTTGGTGCAACCCAGTGATGGACCATACTACAGGTTTGTCTTCAAGAGTCAGATTTGATATGACTTATTTTGGAAATTCCTACCTTTCATCAACAGGTTGTCAGAGATTAAATGTATTGCCAAAAAGGACTGTAATAAGAAAGAAATAATCTACCAAAGACAAAATTTCCTAACTTTCCTGACTTATTTAACATTACTGTTATTTTTGACGGTAAATTTAACATTTTTTTTTTTTATTGAGTCAGCTTTACCTTAAACTTTCTGGACTGTTTCAAAAGTCTGTTTGTCAAAATCAGTTCCTAATTCTTACCTTTCATCAGCAATTTGTCCACCTTTAAAGACAATGTTGAAATTTTTAGACTGGTCACTCTTCATGGACACACAGCTGGGATAAGGGTAGTCTGGTCTCTGCTCCTCCACCCTGATTAAAATAAACAGCATTTTTGATTTTAGGCAGGAACTGGGTTAAGACTTGGGTAATGACCAGGAAGACATAGGTAACAACAATGTTTTTTTTCATTGGGAAATGTCCTCTTTTGGCAAGACATCATGACTACAATTGTGTGAAATTGGAAGAAGTTGCTTTATTCATTACTAATATTTCAGTGACAAACTTGAAGGTAGAATGGGTTAAAGGCAGAGTCTGCAGGAATTTTAGTTTCAATACATAGCCGTGAGTACACACAACATTCAGATTTGGCCCCTTCTCCATGGCTCAGTGCCAACTGCAGTGCATGCACATTGTAGCAAAGAGTTTGGTTAACAGTCGTAGCTCCATGATCACACCACACCAGACCGTTAAGAACAGCCTGGCAAGCACCTGTATCATTGCATTGGAGAAACCAAAAGTGTTCACCCGGCTGATTCTTGTGGGATCTTAGCTCTGTTAGCCATGTCTGTGGATAACCCAATACTATTCTGTCTTCTGGTATTCTGTCTGGTGCTGGGTGAACACTGTGAACTTGTCCATCTGGTTGGATAAAGATCTTCATTCCCCATTAAGATGGGTGGAAGGACAGATTGATGTCAAGGTTGATTCAGTCATCTCTATCTTAAACTTTCTGGATTGTTTCAAAAGTCTGTTTATCAAGGTCAGTTCCCAATTCTCACCTTTCATCAGCAGTTTGTCCTCCTTTAAAGACAATGTTGAAATTTTTAGACTGGTCACTCTTCATGGACACACAGCAGGGACAAGGGGAGTCTGGTCTCTGCTCCTCCATCCTGATTCAAATAAACAGCATTTTTGATTTTAGGCAGGGGCTGGGTTACGATTTGGGTACTGACCAGGAAGAAGTAGGTTACAACTTTGTTTTTTGTTAGCAAATGTGCTTTTTTACCACTCAAAAATGCAAAAAAAAAGTGAAAAAAAATCAGCATTTACATGGAAACGTACAGGGTCTTAAAACAATGTAGTTGTAGTATGTCAGGCCTGGAATACCGTACTAACGACATCCTCAGTAAATGTACTGTTACTAAAACACCGACTTCTTCTCCACTTGTCTAGTAAACCAAAAATATAGTTTTTGAAGAAGTGAGTAACGTCTTTATCTCGTTATCTACGTGTAAACCAACTTTCCAACAGTCATCTAAGTCGTCGTGTTCTTGTTTTGACATCCAGTGATAACAACAAACCAATGTGCATGGCACAGTGAAGGATTAATGCACGTGTGCAAAGCAGAGCATGGCGTCATGGTTTTCACTAAAAACTTGCCATCGTTTGCTATCTTAACGGCAACGGTGAAAATGGCGTTTCAGATTAGATCCACTCAGAAGGCTGTTTCTGAAAGTTGGTGTTTTAGGTCAGCTGACACACTGTTTCTGTGTAAACGGGGCCAATGTGGTCTGTTAGACCAGCTCTGGGTTTCAAAGTGTTCCCCCAGCCACAACTCAGAGAGAACAAGTCACAGACACATGACTGTGTAATTAATCTGCATTTCTATTCTCTACTCTTCCCAAAAGTAGAAATTAAATTAATCAAGCCTATGTTTGAGATTGTGCACAGTTGGTGCAACCCAGTGATGGACCATACTACAGGTTTGTCTTCAAGAGTCAGATTTGATATGACTTATTTTGGAAATTCCTACCTTTCATCAACAGGTTGTCAGAGATTAAATGTATTGCCAAAAAGGACTGTAATAAGAAAGAAATAATCTACCAAAGACAAAATTTCCTAACTTTCCTGACTTTTTTAAAATTACTGTCATTTTTGACGGTAAATTTGACAGTTTTTTTATTGAGTCAGCTTTACCTTAAACTTTCTGGACTGTTTCAAAAGTCTGTTTGTCAAAGTCAGTTCCTAATTCTTACCTTTCATCAGCAATTTGTCCACCTTTAAAGACAATGTTGAAATTTTTAGACTGGTCACTCTTCATGGACACACAGCTGGGACAAGGGGAGTCTGGTCTCTGCTCCTCCATCCTGATTCAAATAAACAGCATTTTGATTTTAGACAGGAGCTGGGTTAAGACAACCCATGACTGGTCCTTCTGTATCCATTGTTGTTACAAAAAAAAGTAACCCTTTACAGGAGAAAACCGTTCTGTAGTACTGATGTTAACACACTTTAACCTTCTTCAACGAAATAAGTAATGATTATAAAGTCACTGTTTGAACTTCCGTCTTACCCAATTTCCGTCTCAGACGTCCTTAAAATCAAAGTTATGTATCCCGTGAGTACACACAACATTCAGATTTGGCCCCTTCTCCATGACTCAGTGCCAACTGCAGTGCATGCACATTGTAGCAAAGAGTTTGGTTAACAGTCGTAGCTCCATGATCACACCATAGACTGTTAAGAACAGCCTAGCAAGCACCTGTATCATTGCATTGGAGAAACCAAAAGTGTACACCCGGCTGATTCTTGTGGGGTCTTAGCTCTGTTAGCCATGTCTGTGGATAACCCAATACTATTCTGTCTTCTGGTATTCTGTCTGGTGCTGGGTGAACACTGTGAGCTTGTCCATCTGGTTGGATAAAGATCTTCATTCCCCATTAAGATGGGTGGAAGGACAGATTGATGTCAAGGTTGATTCAGTCATCTCTATCTTAAACTTTCTGGACTGTTTCAAAAGTCTGTTTATCAAAGTCAGTTCCTAATTCTTACCTTTCATCAGCAGTTTGTCCACCTTTGAAGACAATGTTGAAATTTTTAGACTGGTCACTCTTCATGGACACACAGCTGGGACAAGGGGAGTCTGGTCTCTGCTCCTCCATCCTGATTCAAATAAACAGCATTTTTCATGTTAGATTTTTGATTTTAGACAGGAGCTGGGTAAAGACTTGGGTACTGACCAGGAAGAAGTAGGTAACAACAATGTTTTTATTAATATTTTTTTCTGTTTTGAGAAAGTCATATCTTTTGATACAACTTATTTCAAGAATTCCTACCTTTTATCAGCAGGTTGTTTATCGTTACTAGTAAAGTCTTTGTACTGGTCACTCTTTATGAACACACAGCTGGGTTCAGGTGAGTCTGGTCTCTGCCCCTCCATCTCTATACAGATCTCATCATCTGTAATTAAGCTGTTGTTCAGTGGTTGAGCAGCAGGTGATGCAGAGTTAACAGGAGGTTGGTGGAGTGGTGTGATTGCTGCAATCAGATCAAAAAAAATTGACTTTGAACCCTGGGGAGTAAAAAATGCTTTATTGAACTTGGACTTTGAACCTGGAACTGGATGAATAATTGACACCAGTTCTCAAAAAACTACTCAGAATTTCACAATTAATAACAGCCCACATGAATAACCAGCATATTGTCATCATATTTATCTGTTTTGTAGTGCAGCACACACTGCAATCTTTTAACAAAGATCCTTTCACTGCACATATAGTTGAAAACACTTTCACTGAAGTAAAACTGAGCAGAAACATAACTATGATAAGCAACAAAATATCTTTAATCTACCACAGGAAGTAAACACTTTGTGCAACATTCAAAGAATGATGGAAACTGTCTGATGTTCAGTCAGCTCTGAGAGACCGTCCATGTTGATCTGGACACGGTTACTCCACCTGTTCTATTAGCTTGGTTAGCATGGCCCCTATGCAAGCTCAGAGAATTTGTGATCCCTGCACTTCTTTTGTTATCAGACCAGCTAATGAAGATGGATTTACTGCGCCCCTACAGTCTCTTTTTACTCTTAAACTAATACCAGTCTTTAAAACTTTGAAAATTGTTACTCACCAAAGCCTAAACGCAAAGAACAGATCCATGTTACAGCAGGAGGAAGTCAAAGTGAAAGCTAAAGTTAAAATAAAACAGTAAAACCTGAGCAGCAGAGACATAGAGGTCAAAGTCTGGGATTTTATTGATGGCAATTAGGAATTACAGATAAATGATTCATGAGACATCAAAGTGTGTGTGTGTGTGTGTGTGTGTGTGTGTGTGTGTGTGTGTGTTTATCTTTGTTTTTTTATGTCATCTGTAAACATCATGGAAATTAGGTTTGCTTTTAGTGAATGTGGGAATTACAGTTGTGTTCATAAGTTTACATACCTTGGCAGAATTTATGACTTCCACGACAATTTTTCAGAGAGCATGAATGATAACACAAAAACTTTTCATTCACCCATGGTTAGTGGTTGGGTGAAGACATTTCCAAAAACAAAATAAAAAAGAAGAAGAAACAATTTTACTCTTTTTAAATCATGACGACAACAAAAACTTCCATAATGACCCTGTCAGGCCCTCCAGCTCTGCCTAGCAGCAGCCTCCCTCTTTCCCCCTCCCTTATCTCTTTCCTTTTCCCCAGGTGGGCGTGACCGAGGTGTGTGTGGTGTGCAGGCAGGTGCAGAGCATTTGCGATCACTGATCTCTGCCTGGGCTTCAAGACCTCACTGTGGGGGGGCTCAGAGCCGGACCATCTTAGACACAGTTAGTGAACTCTCTCTTGCATTGCCTTTTGTTCCTGACATTAGAGTGGATTGTAACTCTGTTTTCCTCCTGTCCCAACTTCCTGCCTGCCCTGCCTGTAACCTGTAATTTTGTTTAGTAATTTCATGAACAATCTTTCAAAACTGAAAACATTTTTTCAGGCCCTAAGAAGAATAAAAATATCCTGACACAGGCTAATATGAATTTCCACCACATGAACCATTGAATTTAGGAGTAAATCACTTTTAAATAGGTGTCCACTGTAGTGACCACTATGCACCACAGGGTTAAGTTAAACTTATGAGTATAACTGTATTTCATACATCTCAACACAAACACACACAAACACACACACACACACACACTCACACACTCAGATAGTCACACACACACCATGTGGGTCATTGTGTGATTACAGAGTATTTCAATCTGTGATATTACAGTAGACTAATCCAGCTCATCTGACCTGGCCTCCTCTCTCTTTGATTAGTTAAACAGAGCAAAGTGTGTGTGTGTGTGTGTGTGTGTGTGTGTGTGTGTGTGTGTGTATTTGTGAATGTGTGTGTGTCTGTGTGTGTAAATCACTGTCAACATCCACTTACACCTCAGTAGAATTTAAACTCCATTTAACGAGCAAAGTAGTTCTGATTTTGTCTTGGAAGAACCTGAAAATCCTAATTTCAGATTCTTCACATCATAGTGTTCGGTTCACTGTTCATTATCCTTTCTTATTCTAGACCTCCACAAATAGAGTGTCTCAAAATAGTCAGCTGTGTTTTTCCTCTTGATTGGCTGAGGAGTCTACACCTCAAGATCGAGGAATAGCTCAGTAAATAATAAGTTGATTGACGTGTAGATTATTCATAGTGTGATTAACTGTTCCTTTGTATGATGTTCAGAATATTCATGAAGAAATACATCATGTACAAATCAGGATTTAGTATGTGTGTGTTCATGTGTGTGTGTATTTTAAGTCTTCAGGTTGTTCTCTGAGCTGCGGACAGGAAAAGACACACTTAAACAGATTATCTTACACACACACACACACACACACACACACACACACACACACACACACACACACACACACAAACACACACACACAAATAAACACACTCAGGCTGCTGAACTGTACATATAATCCTGTTGTGGAGTACACATGATACTGTAAGCCTCACTGTTTCCTGAAAGAAAAAGACATCCAGCAGAGGGCGCCTCCACTGGTTGTTAAAATCAGAGGGACTGAAGGAGTCCATGAGAAAATGGAGAAAATGGTCCCTTGAAGTCTTCTTGTATCCAGCATGATGCTCATTGTTAACTCATGGTCTATACACCCCATTGCAATCTACATCACCATAGATTCATGTGTTTTGAATAAATGTATTTCTGTATTAAACATAATACAGCACGGTGCAATACAAAACAGTGTAATAACAACCTTGAGAGTGTTCCTTATATTCAGAGGCAGTATTTTTAAAAAATTTAGTATAGTGTGTTTATGTAATTTTTCGTGTATTTAGTTATCAAAATTACCGAAAGTATAGTCACCTTTAGTTTGAGTTTATGTGTCACCCGGTTTTAAGTTTTAATCCTGTTTTAGTACCCGGTTGTAATTGTAAATAGGAGGAGGTCTATATTGTTACTTGGAGAAGTATACCTGGGTTTGTTCAAAACGAATTTCCTTGAATATGGAATAAGCAAAGTTTAACAATAAACAATATATCTTAACCCTCTGATGCATAAATTATGAAAAGTGAATGTCAGGATTTTTCCCTTGAGTGTTTTTATTTGTCTTAAAGCATGAAAAAAGTTTTCCATCTTTTTTTTTTTTTTTTTTTTTAATATTTGTAACTAAGCATTCAACATAAAACAGTGTGGACTTAATGTAAATATGACTAATTTTTTTGTTTGACTTCTTTTCTTTTTTGTAATTTCATGAATAATCTTTTTTTAATGCTTTGCAAAATATTTTAACTCTCTATCATCCATTTTAACACTGAACAATTTATAGTTATTACGCTGTTTTACCCTCAAATGTTTGTTTATAACCTTTTTTTTTAATGTATATATGTATAATTGAAAAAAAAAAATCTCCAACATTTTTTCAGGCCCTAGGCAGAATAAAAATATCCTGACACAGGTTAATATGAATTTGCACCACATGAACCATTGAATATAGGAGTAAATAACTTTTAAGTAGGTGTCCACTGTAGTGACCACTATGTAACACAGGGTTAATATTGCACACAAGCAAAAATCTAACTTCAAATAAAAAACAAAACTTCAATGCCCTTCATTCCTTAAATAACATTGCACTCAAAACCAAATGCCTCTTTTTTATTTGCAGCCTTCTGATTTAGATTTCAACACTTAACTCTTTCCACAGGCTTACAACATATTTAAATAATAAGATAACAATAATAAAACAATCAACTGATGATAACATACAAGAAAACCAGGTCTGTCTTTTACATGTGAAAACTTGTCTGCCTCCCACTTTAACATGAGGTCACTATGACCATCAACAGAGGAGAGTTAGTGTTGGTGGATCCCGTCACAATTGATGCGCCAAAGCACCAGCAGTGCATTCTGGGGTTTGTATTATTAGTGGTACATGTGCTGTATATTACCAGCGGGCCTGCTTTAGAAGTCATTTGGCACAAACAGCAAACAAATTCTTGAGTAAATGCTGGAATTCTCTATCAGAAACATCTGTCCTTTGAAAATTTGTCCACTTGCTGATGTCTTCTATCATCTCTCTAATTTCACATGAAGCTTTGAGGAGTTTACATTTACCAACTTGAAGTGACATTTTGGGTTTGATGGTTAACCTCTCTACATAGCACAGCAAAATGTTTTTTTTTCTCTGCAGTAATTCTGTTTATTAAATGTGTGCGCAGCCACGATGGTTTAAAAACAGCACAGGAGTCTACTGAGAGTGAAGCAGACAGGGAGCAGGTGAGGCTTTGGTCAGGGAATACCTGGGATTAACAGGTCACCACTGAGGCTGTTCGTCAGATAGGATCGAACAATGTGTGTCCACCCTCTTGTCCACAATGCCAAACCAGAAGCCTCAGGAGGATTAGTCCACACAACAAGCAGTGATATCACCATGGCCACGCCCACTTCTTCTGCACAGCCTGCTCATACACACAGTATAAACATATTTAACAGCTTTATTTGGTGGGACAGAATAAATCATGATTTCATTTTACATTACCAACTAAGTCAGATACTCTCCATGATTACAATTTCATATCTATAAATAAGAAACAGCACAGGGAGAATTTCCTCAATACTGAAGCGGGGTGTTACTTTTTGCAGCGGTGGATGGAATGATGGAGTGATGGATGAATGGAGTGATGGAGAGCTGGTGCTGGGTTCCAGTGAATGAATGAGTTTGGTTCGATGAATGGATGACGTGTTACTGTGTGTCTCCACCTTGTGTGTGTGTGTGTGTGTGTATGTGACGCAGACGAGTCTACTTAAAGCTGGATTATCACTGAGGTGCACACACACACACACACACACACACACACACACACACACACATAGAGGGGCTCACACACTCTGAGCCGTCCAGTGGCTGTAGAGGACAGGAGCTCACACACTCACAGTGAGCTGTGGAGAGCAGAGGCTGTGAGAGTGCTCACTCCCTCACACACACACTCAGACAGAAGATTCAGATTCTTTTTTCCTGTTTTTCTCCGTGGGGTGGACCGACTCCGGATGATCAACCATGGGGGAGTGGACCATCCTGGAGCGGCTCCTGGAGGCGGCGGTCCAGCAGCACTCCACCATGATCGGCAGGTAAGAAAGACATGAAGAGTTTCAGAGTTCAGCATTAAAACAAACTGAGGAGGTAAAAGAGAGGAAATTTTGGCTCCTGAATCAGAGGGTGCAATATTTTCACCATTTGATTAAAAAGAAGATATGAGGATGAATCAAACACCTGCTGGTCTGGATGAAACCCGGCTGCAGCTCTGCTCTGTGAGGGTTGGATGGAAGGGGTCAAAGGTTCAAGGACTCTTATAGTCATCCTAATCCAGCTGCCAGGCTTTAACCGAAACTAGAAATTATTACCACATCATTCTTGTTTTAGCATCTTATACCGGCTCCCAGCATGTGCTCTCACAGTGGTTGCTGTTAAAGTTTTCTAAAGGCACTTTGTCTAGTTTAAAAATGATGGATCTCGGGCCAGCCTTCAGAAACAACAACTCATGAAGTTAAAAGAAAATACCTTTTTGAAAACTTTAAATTAACCTTTTAACCCTCTGATGCAGGAATTATGAAAGTCAGTGTCAAGATTTTTCCATTGAGTGTGTTTATTCTTCTTAAAGCACGAAATAAATTTTTCCATTTTCTTTCCAAATATTTGTAAATGAGCATTCAACACAAAACAGTGTGAACTTAAAGTAAATATGACCTATTTTTCTCTTTTACTCTATTTTATTTTATTTGTATTTTTTGGTAATTTCATGAATAATCGTTTTTTAATGCTTTGTGAATCTTTTTAACTCTCTTTCATCCATTTTAACACTTAATAATTTATAGTTTATAAGCTTTTTCACCCTCAAATGTTTGTCTATAACTTAAAAAAAAAAAATATATATATATATATATATATATATATATATGTTTGGAAGAAAATTGAAAACATTTTTTCAGGCCCTACGAAGAAGGAAAATAATGGCTGAAGTGTCTCTTAGAGGTTGTTGTATGAAATTTCAAACAAATACCACAGTGCCTACTGTACAAGCCTGTAGGGGCAGTGCTATGATCTGGAGGTGCTACAATTGCTCAGGTCTGGGTTCAGCAACATTATGTGTCCAAAGAATGAGGTCTGCTGACTACCTGAATCTATGAATAATGAATAAAGTAATACCTTGATAATGACCAGTTTATTCCATCAGTGGATTTTTTTCTTCGCTACTGGCACAGGCATTTCCCAAGATGACAATGCCAGGATTAACAATGACACTATCCTTCTCTGTGTTGTTCTGTCAGGATCCTGCTGACTGTGGTGGTGATCTTCAGGATCCTGATCGTGGCGATCGTCGGAGAGACGGTGTACAACGACGAACAGTCCATGTTCGTGTGTAACACCCTCCAGCCGGGCTGTAACCAGGCCTGCTACGACCAGGCCTTCCCCATCTCCCACATCAGGTACTGGGTGTTCCAGATCATCATGGTGTGCTGCCCCTCCCTCTGCTTCATCACATACTCTGTCCACCAGTCCGCCAAGAACAAGGAGCGCAGATTCTCCACCGCCTACCTGTCCCTGGACAAAGACCAGGACCCAAAAAGGAACGAGAAGAAGATAAAGAACACCATCGTGAACGCTCAGGACGTCTTGTCGCTCTTGAGGTGGTTCCTCCGACTCGGACTCACGGACCTCCAGTTTCTGTAGGGTAGGGAGGGGGAGTCCTCGTGGTTCAGGTTCTACTCTGCTGTCCTCCCGTAGAGGTCCAAGATGTAGTAGGTTCACCACAAGTCCTTGCGAGACCTCTAACCCAAGGACCACCCAGTCATGAAGGACAACGGGTTCAACGTGCCAGCGGTGTACGAGTGCGATAGATACCCTTGTGTTAAAGATGTGGAGTGTTACGTTTCCAGACCCACAGAGAAGACTGTGTTCCTGGTGTTCATGTTCGCTGTCAGCGGGATCTGTGTGGTCCTGAACCTGGCTGAGCTGAACCACCTGGGCTGGAGGAAGATAAAGACGGCTGTGAGAGGAGTGCAGGCTCGCAGGAAGTCCATCTATGAGATCAGAAACAAAGACCTGCCCAGGATGAGCATGCCAAGCTTTGCACGTACACAGTCCAGTGACTCTGCTTATGTCTGAACACCTGGACGGAGCACAATGTCCGGATATAATCTCTGTGATACATATTAAACATGGGACAGATGAGCTGTCAGAGTCTGTGCATGGCGAGCTTCTTAACACTCCTAAAAAATCTGGACTGGGTTTCTCTCTTCCATGTCGGTTAGATTTCGTTTACAGTCCATCTGCAAGTCGTGGCATGGGATGGAAATAAGAGAAGCAGTTGTTTTTTCTACAAGGTGGATTGTTTTTTATTTGACTATCTGCCTTAAAATGCAGATTTACACTATAGAAATCAGTAAGAAGCTAAATTGTTGCCTGGTGATGGCAGGAAGAAGCTTCAGGATCTTGTTTCAGTCTGCGTGTTTTTGGACAAAATCAAGCTTAACGTACATGACAGCAACTGAAACATCCCAATTTGTCATCTTTGTGTCATCTCTTTCCTCCCTCTCTTTATCTCTATGTAGGGTTCATGTGTGGCATAAACTCAGGTTATTAACCAAAGAACTTTTGCTGTTCTTTGAAGCAGAAGAGACCAAAAATAACAGGCTCCAGCTTAATTACCCAACTGTCTAGAGTATTTATGTGACATATGACTGAGTATTTTCCCACATTAATTATAGTTTTTTATATCTATCATACTTAAAATTTTGATGGAGGATCAGGGCCACTAAAGAAAGACTTAATTTACGATATCCAAGTCGTAAACTTATGGGAAAAAAGTCATAAATTTATGAAAATAATGTTGTAAACTTTTTGCTAAATCTAGCTAGTAAACGGAATAAAGTGATGAAGACAGAAATTAAGTCAAAACGAACAAAAAAGTCAGAAATAAGGGGAGCAACAACAAGGCATCCTACAGGTTTAAAGCATTCATACGAGATTGCTCACATAAATGTATGACTTTATTCTCATTCACTCATTAACTGATTATCATAAATTTACCACTTCAGTCCCAAAAATTCACAAGATGAATCTCTCAACTTTCCTTTTTCGTTTGTACAGTGGCCATATTTCTTTGTTGTGAGAAATTCATTGTATTGAGGATGTTTTTTTTAATCTTGCAGAGCAGGTGGATCTGCCTGATTAAATTTCTGAACTCCTGCAGATCCATCTTGCCAGGCTCCATTGACAAACAATTTCACCCAGTACAATATTGACTTGACCAATCCGGAAAGAGAGGTGGGAGCTGCGGACGTGTAAAGCGGCCTCCATGGACGTGGCCATACCTGCAGTTTTATCAGAAATGGACTCAATTTCTTTTACAAAAGAAGAATGGAGGACGTCACTTGAAGCCTTTCTGACAGGAAACAATTTTCCTCTTCCCCTGACTCATCTATTGCTTCTCAGCAGTGGCGTAAATCAGCTACATCATTCTGTGGCTTGATGTAGATTGGTCTGTGATGAGTGTGTTGAGCAGAGCAGTCGTCCAATCACTGGATGCTGTTTTTTTTTAAGGTCCCACCTCTGAAAACTTTGCGTGGCCCTTTCTCAGATGTACTCCTGAAATATCTACCAAATCATCACTGGGTTCATGGAACTGTCTGTCTGATGTGTCAGGTTATGTTTTTGTATGACAGTCCTAAAATGCTAGAGAGCGCCCTTAGAGAGAAAGTGCATCTAGGTTTTGTAGAAAAGAGGAGCTGAGAGAAACATGAAGGGGTGAAACAGATCCTTATCAGTCCAACATTAAACACAAATGGTGGATGTGTTTCTCTGGATGTCACACATCAGCTTTATTTAAATGTATTTGTGTGTTTTTAATATGTCGTTTTGCTGCCTGAGCTCACACCACTGACCTTAAACATTATGAAGACCTGTCATCTCCCTCAACACACACACACACACACACACACACACACACACACACACACACACACACACACACACACACACACACACATACACAAACATCTGTCCTTTTTTTTTCTCCACAAGTGCCAAACACGTGCAAATATATTAATGTTTTAACCCATTCACAGTGTCCAAAGTGTTGTCATATCCTGCATCTTTACAGTATGGTAGTTATTGTTAATTTTATGATCAGGCGATAGTTGAAATGATGAAATATCCATGTGTGTGTAAATAACTGTCAGACTGTCAGAAAGAGTATTTATGCTGCCGGTGCTAAATTTTCTGATACATAATGATTCTGAAAATTACATGAAAATATGCAACCAATAATAAAATGAAGCCATATGATCAAGCTGACTTCATGGAGATTTTTTTCAGCANGTAACCAGGCCTGCTACGACCAGGCCTTCCCCATCTCCCACATCAGGTACTGGGTGTTCCAGATCATCATGGTGTGCTGCCCCTCCCTCTGCTTCATCACATACTCTGTCCACCAGTCCGCCAAGAACAAGGAGCGCAGATTCTCCACCGCCTACCTGTCCCTGGACAAAGACCAGGACCCAAAAAGGAACGAGAAGAAGATAAAGAACACCATCGTGAACGGAGTCCTGCAGAACAGCGAGAACTCCACCAAGGAGGCTGAGCCTGAGTGCCTGGAGGTCAAAGACATCCCATCCCTCCCCCTCAGGAGCACCAAGTCCAAGATGAGACGACAGGAGGGCATCTCCAGGTTCTACATCATCCAAGTGGTGTTCAGGAACGCTCTGGAGATTGGGTTCCTGGTGGGTCAGTACTTCCTGTTTGGGTTCAACGTGCCAGCGGTGTACGAGTGCGATAGATACCCTTGTGTTAAAGATGTGGAGTGTTACGTTTCCAGACCCACAGAGAAGACTGTGTTCCTGGTGTTCATGTTCGCTGTCAGCGGGATCTGTGTGGTCCTGAACCTGGCTGAGCTGAACCACCTGGGCTGGAGGAAGATAAAGACGGCTGTGAGAGGAGTGCAGGCTCGCAGGAAGTCCATCTATGAGATCAGAAACAAAGACCTGCCCAGGATGAGCATGCCAAGCTTTGCACGTACACAGTCCAGTGACTCTGCTTATGTCTGAACACCTGGACGGAGCTAAACATCCGGATATAATCTCTGTGATACATATTAAACATGAGACAGATGAGCTGTCAGAGTTTGTGCATTGCAAGCTTCTTAACACTCCTTAAAAATCTGGACTGGCTTTCTCTCTTCCATGTCGGTTAGATTTCGTTTACAGTCCATCTGCAAGTCGTGGCATGGGATGGAAATAAGAGAAGCAGTTGTTTTTTCTACAAGGTGGATTGTTTTTTATTTGACTATCTGCCTTAAAATGCAGATTTACACTATAGAAATCAGTAAGAAGCGAAATTGTTGCCTGGTGATGGCAGGAAGAAGCTTCAGGATCTTGTTTCAGTCTGCGTGTTTTTCTCTTCAAACAGCGTTGGACAAAATCAAGCTTAACGTACATGACAGCAACTGAAACACCCCAATTTGTCATCTTTGTGTCATCTCTTTCCTCCCTCTCTTTATCTCTATGTAGGGTTCATGTGTGGCATAAACTCAGGTTATTAACCAAAGAACTTTTGCTGTTCTTTGAAGCAGAAGAGACCAAAAACAACAGGCTCCAGCTTAATTACCCAACTGTCTAGAGTATTTATGTGACATATGACTGAGTATTTTCCCACATTAATTATAGTTTTTTTATATCTATCTTACTTAAATTTCGATGGAGGATCAGGGCCACTAAAGAAAGACTTAATTTACGATATTCAAGTCGTAAACTTATGGGAATAAAGTCGTAAATTTATGAAAATAATGTTGTAAACTTTTTGCTAAATATAGCTAGTAAACAGAATAAAGTGATGAAGATATCAATTAAGTCAAAAAGAAAAAAAAAGTCAGAAAAATTGGAGCAACAACAAGGCATCCTACAGGTTTAAAGCATTCATACGAGATTGCTCACATAAATTTTTGACTTTATTCTCCTTCACTCATTAACTGATTATCATAAATTTACCACTTTAGTCCCAAAATTTCACAAGATGAATCTCTCAACTTTCCTTATTAGTTTGTACAGTGGCCATAATCCTTTGTTGTGAGAAATTCATTGTATTGAGGATGTTTTTGTTCATCTTGCAGAGCAGATGGATCTGCCTGATTAAATTTCTGAACTCCTGCAGATCCATCTTGCCAGGATCCATTGACAAACAATTTCACCCAATACAATATTGACTGGACCAATCCGGAAAGAGAGGTGGGAGCTGCGGACGTGTAAAGCGGCCTCCATGGACGTGGCCATACCTGCAGTTTTATCAGAAATAGACTCAATTTCTTTTACAAAAGAAGAATGGAGGACGCCACTTGAAGCCTTTCTGACAGGAAACAATTTTTGCTCTTCCCCTGGCTCATCTATTGCTTCTCAGCAGTGGCGTAAATCAGCTACATCATTCTGTGGCTTGATGTAGATTGGTCTGTGATGAGTGTGTTGAGCAGAGCAGTCGTCCAATCACTGGCTGCTGTTTTTTTTTAAGGTCCCGCCTCTGAAAACTTTGCGTGGCCCTTTCTCAGATGTACTCCTGAAATATCTACCAAATCATCACTGGGTTCATGGAACTGTCTGTCTGATGTGTCAGGTTATGTTTTTGTATGACAGTCCTAAAATGCTAGAGAGCGCCCTTAGAGAGAAAGTGCATCTAGGTTTTGTAGAAAAGAGGAGCTGAGAGAAACACGAAGGGTTGAAACAGATCCTTATCAGTCCAACATTAAACACAAATGGTGGATGTGTTTCTCTGGATGTCACACATCAGCTTTATTTAAATGTATTTGTGTGTTTTTAATATGTCGTTTTGCTGCCTGAGCTCACACCACTGACCTTAAACATTATGAAGACCTATCGTCTCCCTCACACACAAACATCTGTCCTTTTTTTTTCTCCACAAGTGCCAAACACGTGCAAATATATTAATGTTTTAACCCATTCACAGTGTCCAAAGTGTTGTCATATCCTGCATCTTTACAGTATGGTAGTTATTGTTAATTTTATGATCAGGCGATAGTTGAAATGATGAAATATCCATGTGTGTGTAAATAACTGTCAGACTGTCAGAAAGAGTATTTATGCTGCCGGTGCTAAATTTTCTGATACATAATGATTCTGAAAATTACATGAAAATATGCAACCAATAATAAAATGAAGCCATATGATCAAGCTGACTTCATGGAGATTTTTTTCAGCAAATAAGTCAAACCATCATGTGCATCCTGTCCCAGCTCTGGATTCAGCAGCTCTACCTAAAGAAGTGACTCTTCATAAATCTCCCAGTTTAATTATGAGACTAAAACAGACCTAACAACACTCTTGATGTAGACAGAATTCTCCTGCTTTGTAAACTGTTCTCTTGTTGTACTCCTGATTTAAAGCTTCTCACGATTATCTCCCAATGCATCCCACTGATAATAGACCAGTGGTTCCCAAGCTTTCTTTGATTCACCCCTTTTTTGGAGAAAATTATTTTTCCAGCCCCCCACCCCGCCCACACCCACTTCTAATGAATCACTCTCTGTTCTTTGCTCGCAAACATGCAACAAATGTAATTTGTTTGAAATGCTGTCGGTATCTTTATTTTCTTTAAATAACCTTACTGAAAATTTACAGGAAAGTGAATTCTATGAATGGTTAAAAATGAGCCGAATAACATGTTCTATCAGAGTTATTTAAAATTGAGTTTACACTACCTTCAAATTTTTTAAGAGCTGGGATCATACATGGCAAACAAACTGTGAAGAGGTAAGAGATGCTGCTTTGATGCACCAAATCAATACGTTTCAGTAGTTCCTCATAGAAGCTTTAAATGACTGTGTGTGGCTTTTGGTGTCGCATTACTTCATTGATTTATGATGGTGCACATGGCGGCACAGGAGGAACTTATGTTACTGAGGCTCACTCAGCATCATGTAGTGTAAAATACACAGTGACCTTTAGTCCAGTGGGATAGATCCACATCACTGCACAGCTTTAAATATATCATAAAATATGTGCAGGGAAAAGTATAAACATAAATAATGTAAAAAGCCCATTTCCCCCAATTACAAATAGAAAAATTCAAAACTGACTTTTTTGCCCATATTTAGTGAATATTTCGAGAAAAAAAGTTATATTTTTGAGTTTTTTCCCACCAAATTTTGAATTTTTCTTATGATTTTCCCTCAGTTTCCCTCAAAATTTTGACAGTGTTATCAAAAAACTTTAACTTTATGTCTCAGAAATTCTATCTTTTATTATCTCAAAATTTTGACTTAATATGACAATTTTGTCTTTCATTTTAAAATTTCAACTTTTTCTCTAGAAATGTGTTGTTGTTTTTTCTCAAGATTTTCACTTAATATGGGCCAAAATAAATTCTCAACAAAGTCAAGTTTTCATTCTTTTTTTCTTAACTGGCAGTTTAAATAGGGTTCCGTATAGATACCTCACAATTTGCTTGAATTGAAAGAAAAATATTTACATGTATTTATCATGCAGAAGTATAAATAGTGCCTCAAAATTTTAGTTAAAGTTTGATTTAGTGATTGGGGTGTTAAAATTCTCAGCTGACACAAAGGGTTTGCAGACAGAACATGGTGCCCCATGACAAAAAGAGAGTGCTACTGTGTAACTGCAGTTTTTCTGTAAAAGTGCGTTTCCACTTCAGTATTTTCTGTCTGAGAGCACAGCACAAGCAGTCAGAGCATTTTTTCCTGCTCAACATCTTGACAGGTTGGTGCATCCGAATAAAACCAGTAACCCAGTGCAGCACTTCATTATGAATATTAATAGTCGTGAGACATGGTGAAGAAAAGCCACCAGAGTTCATAGTGAGCATCAGGATGGAGAAGAAAGGTGATTTAAGGAACTTTGACCGTGGCTGGTAAAACTGCAGATATGCTGGGATTATAACCAACAACCATCTCTAGGATTTATAGAGAATGATGGGTCTGGATTTCAACTTCATATTGATGGTTGGCTCAGGATTTGGTGGAAATGATGAAAGCTTGAATGGATCCATCCTTCCTTGGATCAATAGTCAAGGCTGTGGGTGCTGCTGGTGTGATGGTGTGGGGGAGATTTTCTTGACTCGCTCTCTCTATCCTAATCCGTATCGGTTCAAACATCTAAAGGTTGTGGAGTTCAGAGGAGACGTTGTAGTAGAGCTTAAATCCTGACAGCTGAGGGATCAACAGCTCCTCCTGTCTGTCCTGACCAGCCCTCCTGTGCCCCGAAGTCCCTTTTCCACAACATGTCACACAGGGAGGTGAGATGGTTTGATAGAGTCCACCTGCTGCTGATCCAAACAGGGAGTAACAGAGGGAGCAGAGATGAGGCACAGTACAAAAACCAGAAGGGCTGTTTGTGACATGAGCAAGCAGGTTTTAATTTATCACATAGATTTACAACCAGTCCAGGGTCAGTGAGCAGAACTGATGAGACGTTAAATCAATAACAAACAACAAGTATAAGATAAACAGAACAAAACAGCTCAAGAAGCCTTTCAACAATCAGAGTCTGAAAACAAAGCTCAGTGTCCATTCAGCATCTTTTACAGCTAATAATCCTGTCACGTGACTCTAATCTGTCACTCACTGAGAGTTTGTCTTTTCAGGAATTAATGTTAGACGCAGAAAGTACACAGTGACAACCCCGACTCTCTTCACACAATTTATTCTTTCTGTCTGCCTGATTTTTACCCAATAGGTAAAAATTCCCAGCAGTCCCAGACTTGTGAAAAAATAAATAATGATAAATAAATGGATGACTTAGGCAAGGATGAAAAATAGAATAGAATAGAAACACAAATAACTCTGTAGTTTATCAAAATTATAAACATTTTTTTTCTCTGTGCAGGTTTTTCTCTGATGAGACCACGTCTTGTAAACAGAAGCTTCACAGTGACGTCAGCGGCTGTGCATGGGCCAGAAACTGTCAGTTCCCTGTTTTATCTCATTTCTTAAAACCTACTTTTACAGAACAGTTTTTTTTTTTACTTTATCTTGTCTTATCATGATTTTATTGGTTTACTTTTATGTAAACTTTTGGATCTATTTCATTGCTTGGATGCTTGTCCTTATTTATTTACTTCTTCATTTTCAACAGTTTGCTTTTCATTTTCACCTGTTTTTACTGTTTATTTTGAGCACATCCTTAAAAGTGAAAAGAAGAAGGGCTATAAAAAATGTAAGTATTGCTTTGGGATGGGTGAGTACTGACACCAGGTATTGGGCAGAGACTGGTCTTATTACAAGGTATTGAGTAATTGTTGAAACTGCTGATGCCAACCACTCATACTAAAGACAGTCCTCGCAGCACCTGTTCATGTCTGCAGCTATACTGTTGTCGTTGTTACTGTTTCTGGCAATATGTTTTTACCATGACGTGTCACTGACCTCTTGGCCAGGTCACCCTTGTGGAATAGATCATGATCTCAATGGGCTTTTTACCTGGTTAAATAAAGGTTAAATAAATATACAGCTAACTAACAAGGTTCCAATACACCTCAAGAAAGACACAGGACTTTTCTGTACTTTATTTAGAGCTTTTGGTTGAATCAATAACTTCAAAACAAGACATTAAAGAGAAATAGAAAAATAGATCAGTTTACAATACTCACCTCTGATATTAAAGTCAATATAAGTGCTTCACAAAATGGAAGAAACTTCTTAAATTACTCTCTAAATGCATGTTCTGGAGTTAATATGTACTTTACCCACAGAGAAAAGGTCTCCTAGCGTTACGAAAAACATGAATCAAGTTGTGGAGTTAACTCTGTTTATCTTTCCACAGTCTCTGAATGAACGAAAAACACAGGACTAGGGGGAAACAGCAAAGATTATTTATTGTTTGTAGGGGAAGAGGCGTTAATTTATTACAAACAATTAATATTTCCAGAAAAAAGGGGGGTGTCGTTTGGACTTAAGAACAGAGTGACCACTTTTTTTTTTTAAGTAAAAGTCTTAGTTCAAAACGATCTGTCATGGTGTTAAATGAAATTTTATGGATCAAAAGCACTGGTGGTGTCAGTACTTTGTATCAGTGAGCACTGATAAGAGAGTACTGGTATTGGTCTGAAAGAAAAAAATGGTATTGAACATCCCTAGTATTAACAATTAGTAAACTCTAGCAAAGTTACTGTCACACTGTCTAACATGTTGAGCTCCATTATGCCTGACATATTGTTTTCCAGCCAGAAATGATAAACTCTCCCTCCTTTTTTGACTTCTTTTCCGTGTACCATTTATTTCATAATTTGGAGTATGAACACAGATTGTTTTCTAATGCAAAGAAAAACAAGGCATCATAATTCATGAGAGTCTTTGGGGTCACCTTCTGACGTCTCTGTAACCTGTTCTTCAGCTTTTTTTATTCAAACTTAAGTTTCTGTCTTTGATTTCATCAAGAATAAGTCATAAGATTGTTTGACATCAGTGTGTAAACACTTTTAGAGTAAATCTGTTTTTATCAGTGGAATACAGCTTTCTGTTCACATCACTGACCTCTGCTACTGGAGCTGTTATAAATCAGCTGATTAAACTTCTTCAGCTGACAGTTCAATTAGTCTTTCACACACACGTGCAGTGCTTTGAGGTCAATATATATTCCACAGCAATCGCCAATGTCCCTGACATCTCAAGGTGTGACCTGCTGACACCTGACATAGCTTCAGTCTCCAGAGAGATGAGAGGGTTCATTAGTCACATGACCGGACCTTTAAGCGACAGCATTTAGGGTTTGAACCGAGCGGCAACCTCCGGTCTGAAAAAATGAGACAACGCGGAAGTGCTAAAAAGCTGCTGTTCCTCAAGTGACCGCTTGAGGCTGGCTCCAGAAGCACCGGAAGTACTGTATTAGCAGACGGGAAAAAGGCCATTTTCAGAGCCGAAATCGGCGTATTTAAAGCCTGGTACAAACTCCGTCTCCCGTCTGGATCGCTAATTTTGCTAACGGCTCCCACTGTGAGGGGGGTGAATTTTTTTCTAACTCGGCTGTTTAGAAGATATTAGGACTAAGAGCTTACCCAATCAGAGCCACAGCACAGATCACGTGACTGACGGGCGCCCAATGGCTGTGAGTTTGGGCACTCGTCACTCGTCCCATTTCCAATATGGCCGCGCCCGTCGTTTAGCCTCAAAACAGAGCTGCAGTAACAGACGGGTGACGTCACGGAGACTACGTCCATGTTTTATACAGTCTATGGTTTGTACTAAACCATGTGGAAGGGTCTGGGTCAATTCTCATAAGAACACACCAGAACACATAAGTACCAGGCACACACCAATGTTAACGTGCATGAAACAAAAGGAACTTCACCTGCTGTACTGAGGGTCACTGAGGTGTTCTTGAAGCTCATCTGCTCTGATGGAGACCTTCAGCTCATCTGTGTTACTGACTCTGGTGTCTCTCGTCTCCTCTTGAGGTTACCTCACAGATTCTCTCTGGGGTTCAGGTGCTGTGAGTTTAGTGGTCCATCATCACTTTACTATCATGGTCATTCAACCAGGTTTTGGTTCTTTTGGGCAGGAGCCGAGACCTGCTGGGAAATGAAGCTTTTCATCAGAGGGAAGCATGAGTTTTTCTAAAACACAGTGGACCAACTGCAGCAGATGTTTTAACCCCCCTGAACTATCAATGAATGTGGAGACTTTACTCTGGACTTAAAGCAGCTTAGATTTTGAGCCTCAGAAATGACTTTAATACAAAAAAAGGACTCAGAACCTCTGAGCTAGATCCAGGTCTTTTCCTCCTCAGTCCAGGTAAGACTCCTGACTTTGTCTCTGGTTTAAGAACATCATGATGTCAGGATTATTACAGTTGTAGTTCCCCTGAGGTTATCCCTGATGCAGGGACTTGTCCTCAGACTTTTTGTTCGCTTTCGCTCTGAATTTTGGTGGAATGATCCTTTTATGTGTGCCGCTGACCTACATACTGTTTGTGATTGTCTCTCTCTCTCGCAGCAGGTTTGGGGTCTGTGTGTCAGACTTAGAGCATCATGTTCCGCCTGCTGTCTGCTGTCACAGACAGACGGTCTGAAAGTCTGACTCTAACAGGTTGAGCCCGTCACATCTGTCCTCTCCCTCTCTGCAAAACACAATACTCTGCTTTTTTTATTTACAGCAGAATTATGTCTGTCCTCTTTAATCATCCTGCAGTGCAGCAGCATGTGTGGATTATCAGATTAACATCTATCTGTCTGTCTGTCTCTTTCATTGTTGTCAGGTGAACTGGGCCATGGGACTGAACTCAACAGGCTCCACTGTAAATAACACTGAACACAGCAAAGCAGGAAAAAGAGATTTTACCATCAGCCTGAACAGTCTTAAGTCCTTGGAGCTTTTTTTTTGGCAGCCCAAGACAAAGTTGATGACAAGGTTTATTCTGCATCAAAAAACACGTTAAAGTCTGACGGCTGAAATACACCACATCTGCCTTTGCTCTGTCTCCGCTCAGTCACAGCAGCGGATCGAATAGGTTTCATTCAAGTCAATGTGTCAACTCACACTGCATCCATTCGGTTGCTGTCAGGTTGCGTGTTGACTCTGGCAGGATGCAGGTGATACACAGCAATCCTATTTCTGCCAGGTGACCCAGCTGTGATGCATCGATCCAGTGTTAGAGGAGATCGAGTTGTACAGGAAGTAGTGCCCATTAACCATTGACAAAGAGCCTATGACTTTCAAAATAAAACAAACTGTGTCAAATTACATCGTATTTTGCGTTGCTACAGCAATAAACAGACATAATGAACGGAAACACACCAGGAGTCAACAGGTTTAAGGTTTTGCAGCCCAACAAATGAATGAAGAGAGACTTATGTATGGAGTGGGGAGCACGGGAATTCCTTGATCTTGTAATACCAACTGTCTGTTAGTCAAGTCAACAGATTAGACTGAAAAAAGCTATTAAAAGTTTCTGTTTGATGTCGGCTAAAACTAACCTGACAAGCCAGACGGACAGTTTCATATATACGCTGCGGATATATTTCACTAGTCCGATTTTGCTCTTCTCCCGACCGATGAAGTGCAAAAACATTGTTTCCCAACAAAAAGGCTTTAAGTGACGTTCTCTATTCTTCTTTTAGAGAAGATTTTGAGTCTATTTCTGATTAAACTGCAGATATCGCAGCATCCACGGAGACCGCTACACACTCCGCCATTGTTTTCAAACATTCAGATGCTTCACGTCTGCAGCTCCAACAGCTCCCGCCTCTCTTCTCTGATTGGTCCGACAATATCCCTGCCGGGTGAAATCAGTTGTGGTCGGATCATAGCAAGATGGGTCTGCAGGATTTCAGAAATGAATCAGGCAGCTCCATCTGCTCTGCAAGGTTAGGCTAAAACGCCACTTCTGTGTAAACCAGGGTCAGAAATGCAACATTACCTTTGTGTTTCATCCTGAAACTGTTGTCCTGTAAACGGCTCCTTGGAAACACACGCCACACATCAAGATCACAAGACACTAACAAGGTTGTGCCATACAGATGTGATCCTTCACACACACACACACACACACACAGAGCATCAGATGTCACACTGGCTTCCTCTTAGTCTATTTATATCTGTGCTGTGATCCTGAATCATTACTCTGAACCCCTTACAGTGAGCAGGGCTCTCTCTGTGTGTGTGTGTGTGTGTGTGTGTGTGTGTGTGTGTGTGTGTGTGTGTGTGTGTGTGTGTGTGTGTGGTCAGATGAAGATCTTGCTCCGACCTCCTGTTTCGTAATGATTTCCTGACATGTTACAATCGATCAGGTGTTGTGTTTTTGTTTTTCTACACGAGAACACACAGATGATGAAGATGATGAAGATGAAGATGGAGCACATCAAAATACCAATTATTCACCTGTAATGACATCAAACTAGATAGTCGACAGTGACTCCAGCACCTTGAAACAACAATAAAAATTAAAATTAAAGCCGCAAGCGGCGATACACGGGCCCTCGCTCTCGTGCGGTCCTCCGAGCGCATGCTCGGAGAACCGCACGAGAGCGACTCCCCGCTCCTCGCCGCTTGCGGCTTTAATTTTAAAACGCGTCGACCTGTGCGCATGTCTGAACATGCTGCAATCGTTCTCAGTCAGCCACATGGGAGCGAGGGCCGTTCTTTCCTGCATGTGGCTCTACTTTTAAATACATTTACTTCTGTGTCGAATTTAAACATTTTCTTGCTTTTATAGTGAAGATTTTTGTGGCAGTGGAATGACCTTGATCCATGTGAAATAAAGAAAAATGGCTCCTTAAAGGTTGCAGACCCCTGCTCATGTGTTTCAGGGTTCAGCTGAAATAGAATAATGACAACATGCAGAGAGCTGCATGGCCACAGCACATTCCTCTGTCTGCTCTCATGTTTCTTCAAGAAGCCTCCCTGTGCACTGAAAATAGGTCACACAGCAAAAATGGTCATTTGGCTCCATCTGGTGGCCAAACTCACACAGACTACCCAAAGATTCAGTTTGGCCACTAGATGGAGCTAAAACCCATTTTTGTTGGAGCAAAATGATCATTTTCACAGGTTGCAGAGTTTGACTGGCATGAAAATTAGAAAAAAGAAATGATTAAAAATCCATAAGACATAGAGTTTATTCCTCTCAGTATGAGGGTGTGTCCAGGGATGAATTTTTGACAGTTTGAATGAAATCTGAAGAAGATTTGGCTAAAAATCAGGGGCTTATTGAGAGTCTGTGGTTCATGAAACCACTTCAGACTTTGACACTTTACAAGAGAAATATCATTCAAAACAGAAGCTTGACCTAATTAACTGAGCTTGTTGAAGATGTTTTAGAAATTTCAAATAGAATATCAACATCAAATGGCTGCATGCTCACAGCACAGCCTCCTGCTGCTCTAAAAATGAGTGTCACAATGTCAGAACTGAAAGAAATCACACAGCAAAAATGGTCATTTGACTCCATCTAGTGGCCAAACTCACACNGAGGGTGTGTCCAGGGATGAATTTTTGACAGTTTGAATGAAATCTGAAGAAGATTTGGCTAAAAATCAGGGGCTTATTGAGAGTCTGTGGTTCATGAAACCACTTCAGACTTTGACACTTTACAAGAGAAATATCGTTCAAAACAGAAACTTGACCTAATTAACTGAGCTTGTTGAAGATGTTTTAGAAATTTCAAATATAATATCAACATCAAATGGCTGCATGCTCACAGCACAGCCTCCTGCTGCTCTAAAAATGAGTGTCACAATGTCAGAACTGAAAGAAATCACACAGCAAAAATGGTCATTTGACTCCATCTAGTGGCCAAACTCACACAGAACACCTAAAAGTAAAGTCTGGCCACTAGATGGAGCCAAATGACCATTAATGCTGGAGCTAAATGATTATTTTTGCAGGGTGCAGAGTTGATCAGCCTAAAACTTGGAAAAAATGAATTATTGAAAATCATTAAGACGTACAGTTTTATCCTCTAAGTTTGAGGGTGTGTTCAGGGATGGATCATGACAGTTTAAATGAAACTTGAAGGAGATTAGGCTCAAAATCAGGGAGTTATCAGGAGTCCTTGATTCATGAAGTCACTTCAGACTTTGACACCAAACTTGAGACTCATCATTCAAAATAGGAACTTGACCTTATGAATGGTGCTTGTTGAAGATGTGTTTGATGTTTCTGTGCAATTGTTTTAAAAAAAAGATCAAAGGGGGAGGAGCTATGGGTCAGAGCATAAACACTTGATTTGCTGTTGCCAATAGGGGGCGCCTTACTTTGCGTGAATAAAAGCCATATGGCTGGACTCAGGCTGTGCCAGTGAACATGTGTGTGTGATTTGGTCAGGATCTGACTTTGTACGAGAAAGTTATTAAGGGTTTTGACAAACACTCTTTTACCAGTTAAAACCCAGCTGAAACTGTGTTGTGATTTCTGTGTAGTAAGTTTTATCCTTGAACTGGAATACTTACCACGAACAACTTCTACAAAAACTACTAAGACACGTTAACAAAAATTTTTTTCTAGTTTCCCCCTCCTCGATACCCAGTGTCTCATTTTGTGAACTAAAGGACAACGGTTATGGGGGCGCCTTACTTCACGTGAATAAAAGCCATATGGCTGCACTCAGGCTGGGACAGTGAACATGTGTGAGAGTTTTGGTCAGGATCTGACTTTGTACGAGAAAGTTATTAAGGTTTTTGTGGTTCTGAAAAATGGTCAACTTTTGGCGCCCCTAGTGGCCACGCCCATCAATATTATAACAATCCTTTAATAACTTTTGATCATCAGTGGGTCTAGTATGCACCTGTCCAATTTGGAGATAATCAGAAAAAAACTGTAGGACAAGTTCGAAAAAGTTCGTACCGNGTTCTTGTTATAAGTTCTCATGTTCTCTCGGTGCAAGCTTTGGTTCTCTTGGGCTACTCCGGCCTCCGTCCACAGTCCAAACATGAGTTATGTTTGTAACCTCCACACTACATGCTGCAGCTGTGTTTGATGAAGAGGAGATTTATCCTCTGCAGGTAATGATGCTCACAGTCTGACCTTCAGTCCACATGGAAACATTTATCTCACTGTGACTCAACCTGTCCATGAACTATCAGTCTGTGCACACTGTGAGCATGAGGGTATTCTCTGCTGTTTTCATTATGTCACTGAAATGAATCATATTATAAATACTGTATTCATTTACATTTTCTGTCAAGGTCACAAACAAAAAGTATATCTGGTAAAGTCTCACTAAACTCCATTTGGACTGTGCATAGGCTACTTGTATAAAGCTAAAGCTCTTTACATTCTGTAGAAACTCAACAACTGTTAGAGCTGATGTCTTTAACCCAGTGGTGCATAGTGGTCACTACAGTGGACACCTATTTAGAAGTTATGGACTCCTAAATTCAGTGGTTTGTGTGGTGGAAATTCATATTAGCCTGTGTCAGGATATCTTTATTCTTCTTAGGGCCTGAAAAAATGTTTTCAATTTTTTGCCCAAATATATGTATAAATATATATATATAAATGGGAAAAAGCTACAGAGAAACATTTGATGGTAAAACAGCGTAATAACTATAAATTATGTATTGTTGAAATGGATGAACGAGTTAAAATGTTTTGCAAAGCATTAAAAAAAGAAGATTATTCACAAAATTACCAAAAGAAAAGAAGTTAAAAAAAGGTCATGTTTACATAAAGTTTACACTGTTTTATGTTGAATGCTCAGCTACAAGTATAAAAAATGAGATTTTTTTTCATGCCTTCATGCCTAAGACAAATAAAAGCACTCAAGGGAAAAATCCTGACACTGACTTTTATAATTCATGCATCAGAGGGTTAAATGAATGTGTCTGCCATGATGTGGAAATGAACTCCGTGAACATCCAGAGTTCAAAAAACACACCGAAGGGACCAAAACTGGATCAAAGTTATGAAATGATGAAGTAAAGGAAAATATAACACAGAAGAATGCAAGATAAGAAATAATTGGAGCCAAAAACGTTATTTTCAGGTCAAAATAGCTTCGAAAACATCATGAAAATCAGTCCTGATAAAATGTTGATGTTGATACTGCCGTAAAAATGTCCTGACACATTTGCTCTATATCACCCCCTAATAGAGAGCATTTTCCTTGGTCAGAAGCAGAGTTTGCTGATGTTTATGCAGCATGTAACACTACAGGAAACTGATAGTTTATCATCTGGCATCAAGAGACAACGAGGGACAGGTGAGGTTTTATTTCATTAGTTTGTGATGACGGCACAAGGATGTTTGACCACACTTAGTGACTGATCCTTTTTTCTCCATCATGTTTTTTGAAAAATTGTGAAAACAAAAACATGGGCCACCATGTGTCAGTGTTGTGTCACTGGTTTGTCTGATAGAAAGTCATGAAAGGAGATAATTTGACCCCTGTATCTGCTCATAGGTCAGTGTACAGATGAAGTGTGGGTGAGTCAGGTGAGTTTGGGTGAGTCACACAAGTGTGGACAGGCTGAAGGACAACAACAGTGAACACAGATGTTCCTGCTGAGAGTAGCTCTGACCTCAGCTGATTCCCCAAATACTCTCACACACCCTCATACACACACACACAAACACACCATCATCAACACTTTGACCTATCTGGTCTGTTTGACTCTGCAGGAATGGTATCTGGACAGTAACATGTACAAACAAATTTTCTAGGACCCAATCAAACCAAACTAAAGTCAGTTCAACTTACTGTTCAATACTGACAAGAGCTGGGATGTACAAAAGCAATATATCAAATATAAAAATGGATAAATCTTATTATTTAATGAAAAATGTATGCACTCTTGAATGTGCTGCCAGCTACAACAGCCTGTCCATGTCAGTAAACCAAGAAGACCAGTTTCTGCACTTTTAAAACTGAGATTTTCTATTTTTGCCTGATTAAGGTTTTCCACTATTGAACAGTCCAGGGTGTCTTTAGTCTTACTTTTTGTGTCAGGATACACCAAACATTTTTAGTAGTTGATGAGTCTGGGCTGCAGGCCGTCCAGTCCAACACCTGCACTCTTCTACTACAGAGCCAACTGTTGTAATGCAAGTATAATGTGGTTTGGCATTGTCTCTGTGGAATGCTCAGTCATCTGTGGCATGAAAATGACAGCAGTCAATCCATGTTGGAAAAGACTTGTCATGGTGTGAAATTTGTCCTCACTACACTTTACCTTTTTGTAAAGCATGTGTTGAGTCTAACATGTCTCTGCAGTCTCTTTGGTGGTTGCTCTGATCCTCACAAAGCTCTTGATGTGTGTTTAAATTAAATTTTTGTTTCCAAATAAAGACTTTGAAATAAAGAGACTAAAAACACACTCACTCTGTTCTGTCCCACTTTTATCATCAGCTGATAGAAACATCTGACCCTAATCCTCCCCACAGTCACTGCTCTTCATCCTCATCCACTCTCTCCTTTTCTTTCTCACCCTGTGTCCCCTCTCAATCAAGACCCTAGTTAACCCCTTTCTTCTGCTCCCCTTCGTCTCTTTTCTGCCAGACAGTCCAGCTCCTGCTCCCACAATTACTACTTAGTAAAATGCAGAAATTGTTTCCAGCAGAGTGAAACACAGATCTCCTTTCTCTCTGCTAAACTTAGTCAGTCCGTGTGGTGGTTGACACAGAGACCTCTACATTAGTGGTGTGCTATACTGCAAAATTTGGTATTTATCTGATACTAATTAAATACAGGGCCAGTATTACCAATATCAATACTAATACTGATACTTTTAACATAGAAAAGCAGTTCATCAAATTAACCCTCTGGTGCATGAACTATGGAAGCCTCTTGATGTGTGTGTCAGGATTTTTCCCATGAGTGTTTGTATTTGTCTTAAAGCATAAAAAAAAGTTTTCCTTTTTTTTTTCAAATATTTGTAACTGAGCATTCAACATAAAACAGTGTGAACTTAATGTAAATATGACTCTTTTTGTTTGACTTCTTTTCTTTTTTCTTCTTATTGGTAATTTCATACATAATCTTTTTTTAATGCTTTGTGAAACATTTTAACTCTCTTTCTTCCATTTTAACACTGAATGATTTAAAGTTTATAAGCTTTTTCACCCTAAAATGTTTGTCTATAACATTTTAAAAAATATATATGTTTGGAAAAAGACTTGAAAACATTTTTTCAGGCCCTAAGAAGAATAAAAATATCCTGACACAGGTTAATATGAATTTCCACCGCATGAACCATTGAATTTAGGAGTAAATAACTTTTGAATAGGTGTCCACTGCAGTGACCACTATGCATCACAGGGTTAATCAAAATAGCACACAACCACAAAAACTACTGTTTCTGTTCATAAATGAAAGTAAAAAGAAACTTTTTTTTTCAATCAGAAAATAATCATGTGCTTTAATTTTTCCCCTGCTTTGTTGGAGCCATTAAATTTGAATTCTTATGGATAAAAGCACTTATATCATTTTGATTAAACATCTTGCACATACACATAGTCAGATTAACCTTTACAGAAACATGAAAAGTATTTAGGGAATCAGCAATTTACTGATAACGAAGAGCAGCAGTGTAAAACAACTTGCGCTGGGTGTTGATCTAATAAATTTGTGAAGCAAAACATAACATATTCAGCAGAGTGCTCAGAAGAAAAGTGAGTAAGAGGAGTGCACATGAAGAGAAAGTGAAAGTACAACTTAAGTATCAGTCTCATTAGATAAATATTGTTGTTAATCAGTCTAGTCCAATCTGACCCGTTCAGTCCTGATTGGGAAGCTAAGAATTAACATTTTGAAATAACCTATTGTTGCGCTGATAATCCTATTTTACGTCTCATATTATGATATATGAAAATGAGACTTTTCGTGATCACTTTCAAACTGCTCACAGCTCCTTTAAAGACCTTTTGTCAGGCCTCAGCAGCTTCATTTCAGCCCTGTCGTGCTGTGTTCACCCACTCTGTGAGCTCCCTCTGCTGGTGAAAGTCCTGACAGTGTTACAAACAGAGCACAGATCCACTTACAGATGAGAAGTATTTAATGTTTCACAGACAGGCTGAGTTTCTGTCACTGTGTTACAAAGAGTGACCTGCAGCCAAACACTGACTTTCAAGTTTTAGTTACAGTTAATTCACTGACAGAGGAAAATAAAATCAAACTGGTTTAAAGAGTAAAAACGTTTGTAGACAAACTCTGGCAGACACTAAGGCTGCTTCAGTGAGCCCGACTTTAACACAGATCAGCTTCAGCATCTGAAGAATCATCTCAGAGAACAACTGTCTGAGGGTTCAGGGGCGCTGATCAGGAGAGACAGAGACGAGACAACAACAGAAAAGACAGACAGATATGACATGATGGACAAGAGACAGGCTGAGTAAACAGCACAAACAGACATTAAAACAGGAGCAGATACTCATTGATTCAAACATTTAGTGATCCAACATTTCACTCAGAGAATAATAACCTCACACACAAATTTCAGATCAGTTAAAGTAATAAATGCTCAGTGAAAACTTCATTTCATGTGACAGAAAGTCTACACTATAAAAGTTAACAAATTATTACAGCAAAGTGTTTAAAGTGATCACATAAAAAGTTTAATAGCTGCATCTTTAATAAATGTGTCCAGCTTCCCGTCTCTCCTAAAGGAGGATCTGAGGGGCAGACCTGTCTCTTTCAGGACAAACATTAGAGGGTTTAGCTTTTAGTGTCAGTCTGGATCCTCACAGTCTTCCTTAGTCTTCTTCTGGTTCTTCAGGAGGTTTTAATCTGCGTGTCCAGACTGGATCAGACCTGACAGAGACCACATCCCAGGGTCCTGAGTTTTATCCGTTATTTAGAGTACTTCAGAGCCAGCTGCAGGGGAAATAAAACAAGCTGTTTAATACATTAAAATGTAAGTTATAATGTGATGTAATAAAAGAGATCAGATGTAGCGGTCACCTTATGTGCAGTGTCTGCAAACTGCTGAGCTCGCTGCAGCAGATCCACAGTTTTATCTTCAGCTCGGCTCAGTCTGTCTCCTCTCTCTCCCAGAGCCACGTTCATCCTCTGGACTACATTTGCCATCGTGCTCCCTGAAGCACCTGTTCATACACACAGAAGAACACACAGTATTGTGGGTACAAAAAAAAGTAAAACCCAATTCAAAGCAGTTTGGATACTGGGGGTAAAAAAAAAGAGTTTGTAAGAAACTGGAAGAATTTCTGCAGCTTCAGAATTCCTCTGCATAAAAATGCAAAGAAATCTATTGTTTTAGTTTCTTAAAACAAACTGTTTTTAAAGATTGAGAGATTTTGGAGAAGTCTGTGTGGTTTCGTGTTTGACTTTGTCAAAAGAACCATTAGTGTATGGCTGTGATCTTTTGCTCATCAGTGAGAACTTCATAAAAACATGTGACTCTAGTGGAAATCATGGACACATTCTCACTTCCAAATATCAAGAGTTTATGATTGAATCCATGAATTCAGGCTAAGAATAAACTCAACCGATTCAACAATTCAAAGAAACACTTTCTCAAAAAGTATACAAGGCTAGAAGGCTAATGAGCTAACATAATGACTGTATTTTTCACAGGTGTACAAAGAAGAAGTAGAAGACCCACAGAGACCAAGAGGAGGTATCTTAATGAAGATACAGACTCCAAACAGTGTGTCAGCTTCTTTCTGAAAAGAAATCATTTAAAGCAGCAGTGTGAGGGCTTCACTGACATCTACTGGTGAGGCTACAGATGACAACCAGCTGATATCAGTGTTTGTTAGCTCCTGATACCAGAAAAAAGTACCTGATGGACATTTGTTTTTTGGCAACAGGCCCAAATGATCAAGATGTTTGAGTTGGTATTTTTTCACACTGTGGAGAGTACCCAGAGAGAACCCACACACACGCACGCACACACACAGGTGAACATGAAAACTCAACACACTCTCTTTCCTGGCTGTGGAGATGAACCACAGATATTCTTGCTGAAAGGAAACGCACAAACAGTGCAGCCAGACAAATCCATTTTGTATTCTGTTTTTTAATATTCATATTTTGCATAAACCTAGAAGTGCCCTGATCCCTTTTCTTCTCAAAACAGTGAGTGACAGTGACAGTGCTCGTGGGAAATTGTGTCTTAACCCTATAAAAACACTGATGAGCCAAAGGAGTCACTGATTGACACCAAACAGGAAGTGGTCACAGAGCAGCATCTTTATCTCTCTGACAGTGAGGCTGCTCACACAGAACAGAATTATCCCTGCAGGACTCCCTGAGCTCCAATCAGAGCAGACTGTTTCTCTGCAGCACCTCTCTGTGGTATCACCACAGCCTCACAGGTCACAGGTCGTCTGAGGGCAAACGTTTTGTTGACCTGTGACTCGGTGCCGTGCCGCTGCTGGCACGTCTCCCATCATTACAGCGAGTCAGAGGGTTCAATGGGAGCCGCTCACAGCCAGAGTCCTTTTAAAGACCCACTATTGTACCGTCCTCCCCGAAAACACACAAAGTGTCCTCTGATCCACCCACCGCTCACAGAGACGCCTTTCTGCCGCCGCTCAGAGACACAATGGACAAACAGAGATACAGACTGAAGAGAAGCAACCCAAAGACACAAAATCAGAGTGAGAGGACCTGAACTGATGGGTGGAAGTAGAAGAGGAAGTGAGGAAAGGTTGCCCAGAGAGTATCACCCATCTGTTAATCCAGGGCGAGCTCCTCTGGCAGTGTGCAGTTAACTCAGGGGAGAGTGGGGTAAACTGCGCCATTTTTACGTCTGCTGTCCTCTAAGCAAGACAATTGATATACAAGTGAAACCAAAACATATGCTACCAAATTTTAGATTTTGACTTTCATTTTCCTTTCCTCAGATATTTTGTTGTTAAAAAATAACTTTTTGAATTATTCATAGATAATAGATTTGACAGCTATACATGGGCTGAGATTTGTGCCAAGAGAAACTAAATCTGAACTATTATTGAACTTGACATCAACATATTTGACTTATTTCCTGTCACTGGAAATGCTCAGAATGCATCATAACAAAAGGCATGAAAATATGACTACGTAAAAAGAGTTGTGGCTCAATCTTGCCACAGCTGGAGGGTAAGTTGAGCCAAGTCAGTGGGTAAATTGAGCTGCCTGGGGGTAAACTGACCAATTTACTTTTTACAATTCTGAGCATCATTTTAAACTTGGGGGGGGGGGGTTGCATTTCCTTTCAGCAAATGCAGGATGTTGAAATGCTTAGCATCACTTTCAACGCTATTGCTTTTTCTTGCAGGAGTTTAACAGCATTGCAAATGACAAAAATGATCCCGTAAATTGACTCAAATGTGAGTGACATTAACGAGGCTTGAGTTTGGACTCTCATTTAGGTCAACTTTCATTCTCAACACCTAACTACTCTACATTTAGATGGGATGCCAAAGGGCAGCGTCAGTGTCAGTCAATTTGGAATCTATGTATGCTTGTTACATCAACAGTACCACAACAGAACTGTGTTATAAGTGGTGAAAAGTGGCAAAAACTACAAGAAGTAGCAAGCAATTGTCAAAAAGCAGCAAAAATGGTTGAAAATTGAGAGAAAACTTGGAAAATAGTTAGAAAGCAGCAAACGTATTGTCCTCACATTTCTATTTGAAATCATATTCCCCATCTAAACCTAAATAGCTCTTCTTTATTTTAGAGTTATTTAGAGTTAGTCTAGTTCTATTTACTGAATATGGTGTTTTTTTTAATAAAGAGTGACGTATTGATTGTGTTTGTTTAGCAGCCCATAACATAAGGAACCTGAAAATAATCCCAACATAAATCACATATTGTAATACAGCAAAAATTAATTGTGATTACATTATCTTTGCAAATCGTTCAGCCCTAGCCCAGATACGGGGGGGGGGGGGCTATCTTACCCCACTCTCCCCTATATATCTATGTTCATGTGATAGATCCATGTCCTACCTCCAGCTGAGCGACTTGGGTTTGACACCATCTTGGTCTTCATGCGGTTCAGAAAGGCTTTGCAGCGGTAGATGACCAGGTTCATGGTGCAGGCGTCTGCAGGATCAGACATAAAACATCTGAGCATGGAGCCCCCTCTGAAGAACTTTAGTTATCATATTATAAAGTGACTCTACCTCCTGTGAGCTTGGACTGGCAGTTGATGAACTCGGTCTGTTTGGGGGGTACGTAGCTCTTGCGCCGGGCCTGCAGGGTTCTGGCTGCAGGTCCAGGTGGGGTCTGACTGGGACCAGCTCCTGCCCCCTGATGAACACTCTGACCTGGTACCCCCTTCCCTTTTCCCTTCCCCTTACTCAGTTTCCCAGTCTTCCCCAGACTCCCAGCTTTCCCCTCCCAGTAGGTCTGACAGGCGTGGTACAGGATCTGAACAAAGATGCATTTCTCTGCTGAGGAGCTGGCCACCCATTGGTCTTCTGTGTTATCAAAGAGCAGGTCAAACTCTGGACTGTCCTGAAACAGCAGGGGACAAGAGATTCAAGACCCAGAAACAACACAACTGCCTCCATGCTGTATAACTACAAATACCTCAAACATCACGCATTCAGTATCTCATCATCCTTGACTTTCAAACTCATCTTCAGTTTCACAGGTTTAGTATCTGTCACAGCTGTCATGTGTTCTTTAATGTATTTTTGTTTTTTAACTCTGGGTGTTCATGAAGCACATTTTCAAGTTGATTCAAAAACGTCAGCTGTGTACTGCAAAAACTGAAAGCGAAGCAAGTGTTTATGTCTTATTTTTAGTCATCTCATATCCTTATGTAACATTATTTAAAGACAAAAATGTCTGAATAGCTTGTGACAAGTAAAAAAATCTGCCAATTAGATTAGAAAAATTTGCTTGTCAAGTTTCTTGAAATTGGAATAATGTCTTAATACAATAAACTTTTTTCTTACATTTTTGGCATATTTTTTAAAATTCTTACAAGCAATTAAAACATCATTTTTGTCCTAACATAACTTGGAATAAAACATTTTTCTAGACTTGTCAGTTGCAAGTGACTCCATTCAAGAATAAGAAGACATTTTATATTAAAAGTTAGACATAATGACTGACTCAGATTTCAGATTTTGCAGTGTGAGGGTTGTTGAGTTTCTGCAGAACGCACTTGGCTTTAGCTTTATACAAGTATCCTATGCACAGTCTAAATGTAGTTTGGTGAAATGTGACAAGGTGTACTTAGGTTCCGTTTGTGCACCTGACAGAAAATGTAAATGTACTCAGGATTAAGAGCATGATTAACTTTAGTGACATGATTAATGGTGAGGAAAAGGAGCCACACAGGGCCCCAAAGCCTGACATCTTTATGTCTGCATGCCCAACTACTGCTTTAATAGTGCTCTGCCACACACACACACACAGGGCACACAGGGGCACTTTCTAAAGAAAAAGTTCATCCCTATTTGACTATCATAAAAGTAAGTACCAGTGCCACAGATCTCTGAGCAGTAATGAATGAATAACTCATGGATCTGTTGAGCTCCATGTAGGATCAATGTGGGACCAGACCAGAAAGTCTGGGTGCTGCTGACCTTGTTGGGGTTGATGCCGTTGACCTGACGGAGCTGCTCCACTGTCCACTGGGACCTGCTTTGGAAGGAAGATGAGCCTTCAAACTGCTTCACTTTTGTGATGAGGAGCTGATGTGGCCTCTTGTTGGTCACTAGGTGAAGAAATTACACACACACAAATGTTAGACTTCAAAAACACTTAGTGGACTGTGCTCTGTGAGGCATGATGGGACGTCAGGTGTGAAGGGATGGGTTAGTTCATGAGTATTCATGAGTAGACATCGTGTACATCCACTCAAATGTTAACACAGTGTTATTGTTGAGTCTACTTTGCACGATTTTATAAATGGATTAGATGTTAGTGACAAGGGAAGAACCCAAAACACCAAATAATTTTTCCAACTAGTTCAAGAAGTGAATAAGTCAGAGGAGTGTGAGAACATTGCAATAAACTAGAAACGTCAAGAAGAACAAATTGTTTTAATATGTAAGGTCAACATTTTGAGATGAAAAGTAAAATTTACCAACACAGCACAGGGTCAGTATTTCCAGATTAAGTCAGAATTATGGGGAAAAATGCAAAAGTTTTAGATGAAAAGACAAAGTTAGAGAAGAAAAGTTTAATTTATGAGAAGAAAGTAAAAACTTTGAGTTTAAAACAAAAAATAACATAAAAAAGTCATAAATGTTGAGGTAAAGTCAAAACTTTGAAATAAAAAGTTGAAACTTCATCAATTTGACATTTATTAAAAAAGTCAATCATAAGTTAAAAAGTAGAAATTTTAAGAGAAAAATTTTTAAAAATTGAGAAAAAGTCAGTTTTGAGATGAAAATTCAAAATCTTCATTTTTTATCTCATAAATTTAAACAATTATCTCAAAATTTTGAACTCATAAAAAGTCTAAAGAATCTTCAGCTTTTCCTTCTTTTTTGGTCTTTTTTTAGACTATGAAATGCATTTATTTCAGAAATTATTTATTCAAATAATCTATTACTGTTATCTGCAACAAAAATTTCCCTCCGTGTATTTAATACACTGCAAAAAAATGAATCTAAGCAAGAGTTTGTCTTAGTTATAGCAGAGAACTTCTTTTCAAAATTTAATACAAACAAGATTTTCCTTTTTGTTTTATCTTGTTACAAGCAATCCAGACATCATTTGTCTTTAGATAATTTGAAACAAGACACTTTCTGGACCTGTCTGGTGAATGTGGCTCATATTAAGTCCAGGGAGACACCTCTTATTGAAAATAAGACTGAAAACATTTGCTTTGGTTTCCGTTTTACGCTGTGTATAAAAGTTTTTGTTCAGTCCACGCTGTAAATGTCAGATAGCTCTCAGTGTGGGAAGAACAGAACAGTGGAAGAATCAAGACGATGTGGGGAACGGACCAATCAGAGCCTGTTTTACTGACAGCGTCTGCCTGGGCCTCCTTTCATTACAGGATGTCTGTCAATGAGCCTCATAAGTAACAGCCTGTGACCGTGGATGGTCGTGAATAAAGAGAAAGAGAGAGAGAGAGAGAGTGGACCTGATAGACAGATGAATGTTTTGTATTCTGCTTTGGCTCCAGGCGGGAGGAAGGACATCCTCTTCCTCCTCCTCCTCTGCACCTCCACCGCCACCAGCAGCCGCTCATCACGAGGGATGAAGATCTCTTTGTTGATGGCAGACTGAATGTTCATTGTAGTCCTGAGACCTGTACAGGTGATGGATAGATGTAAACACAATGAGATCAGAGTCGTGGAGCACCTTTTTAAAGCAGTTCATGCTGTATTTCACAAAGAGACTCAACTCTGCTTCACTATGAAAATGTGACTTATAAAGCTGGATGGTATGTCCTCAACTAGCTGTTACACAACACAGGAGCCTCATTTGTAAATCTTTGTCATCAGAAAAGCATGAATCAGAATGATTTACAAAATAAACTCAAAAGAAAGTTTTCAAGTCATATCCCATTACAGTTTAATTCATGTTCTTTCTGCTTACGTGGAAAGGCAGAATCTAGACCCCTTTGAAACCAGTCATCAAAAAAGATGTGGATGGATTTTGGCAACAGAAGCAGCTCCGTTCATTTAGATAAGTTATTGCTCATTTAACTCTAAATTAAAATTATAAGCAGCTTAAAAATGTCTGGTTGTTTTGTAGTTGGTAGTCAGAAATGATACTCCACTGTGGAGTCAAGTTCTACTGAATCCTGACAGGATCATGACCATCACAGAGCAGCCAGTGTTTTGGAGTAAAGAGTGACCGGGCTAACTTGAGACTTTCAGCCAAATGTGTCAGTGATTGTCAGCTGGTAGTCACCAGTTTAACAAGGTCACACTTTGTGCTGAAACACCAGTGACGTCTGTGGCTTCAAGTAATTAAATGTGTATATCCAACCTCAGTTAACAAGTTTGACTCCAAGAAAGTCATATTAACTGCTGAAATGATGAATTCAGTTTTCACTTTGTGTAGTTCAAAAAAGTTTGTTTGAAGCTGAGGTTATGACCAAATACAGCTATTAGGACTCATTACGGAGAATGATAATAACAGGAAGTTCTTATTATGATAAATAAAAACAGATTTCACGTTCACAGTAAACTACTGTTTATAATCAAACTTTTAGCTATGGTAATTAGCAATCCTAAAATACAGAATAATTTTTACTCTGATAAGTTTAAAGCACTTCTGTCTTTACATATTCTTCTGCCAAGGTCTCAGACTGATCCACTTGATTGTCACTGTTTTTTACCCATGATGAGTTTGCAACCCTGCATTGTATTCTGCAATAACTCTGTCGTCATAATGTGTTTGGAGCTGCAACTGTTCACAAACAATGAATTAGGCTATGCTGTAGCTGGCCAGTAGGAGGAAGACTTTGCCTTTACTTTTGGGAGGCTGTCACGTCTACAATCTTTCTTTCTCACATATTTTGGTACAGTCTCGTGTATATTTAGCTGAGTGTATCATGTATCAAAAATACATCTTAAGAGGATTAAGGATTCAGAGGAAACTGGTACACTTGTGGTGCTTCAGAGTACTGCAGGATGAAACAGGTGTGTATTTGATTACTATTTAATTTTACAATTTTAAAATAAGTAACTATAGAATATGATGGACCAATGTCACCTTCAGTCGAGAAACTCTGAACAAAGGCTTTACAATCTGCTCCAAGTATAGAGATAATTCTTTTTTGAATACACCACATGAAGACAAAACTTTTTAAGCTTTTCAAAAGAGGAATCATACCTGTTCTGGTCCTGGTTCTGGTCCTGATTCCCTCTTGACTCTGGCTCAGACTGTAAGTCCAAACTTAAGATTAGTCTGTTAATAAAGCTAATTAAAAAAGAAACACAGATTCATAAAGTGTCCCAGCACTCTGTGAGGTTTTTATACCCGCACACCGCACGGCGTGCCTTGCTGTGAAGGCAAACATTAATCACCATCCCTCCCTTTTCAAGAGGACGACATGCACGTCTGTGCACGTGGTCAAAGACAGAGAACAGTCAGAGGCTGTGGATGAGACAAAGAGACAGAGACGCACAGGGTTTTTACTGTGGGGGGCATCAGCTGGGGGGGGTGAGTGGGTGCTGTTTCAGGCTGCTTATTACTGGAAACAAAAACCTTAAGCTGCAGAACAAATGTTGAATCCTACATAATATTATTTCAGATCATAGAGTCTAAAACTTTATGTCACAATCTCTTTTTGTCCATAGAGACTTCAGCTGTCTTTGAGTGGTACTTTGGTGTGGACAAGCTGACAGCCAATCAAATCAGTGACTCAACTCTTTGTATGTAGATTGTCAGTACACATGGGGAGGGATGGGTGTTGATAAGATTTTACTGATGCCACTGCCCTATTTGGTTCTGCTTATTCTTTATTGATTTCTTTATCAATTCATCCTGTGAATTTTCTGTTAGCAACAAGTAGCTTTACAGGTTTTCTGTGTCAATATCATTTTTTTGAGTTAAGTTAATACATATGAAATTGGTCAATGGATATAGATATCTCTGCCCGTATATAAATAAAAATCCCCATCAGGTGTTGTTGACATATTGTTTTGTTGTGTTATTGACTGAAACATGCCACCTAACAGTGTTTGAGTTGTTTGGGACCTTGAGCTTGCCGTAGTTATGCTGAAGCCAGCCATGAGTCTGCACTTCCTGTTAGGAAAACATTTATCCGATAGTATTTTGTGTAACATTTTTGAATTTGATGTATTGTTCCCACAAAAATAATTGTGATATTTTTCTTTGATAAAAATCTAAATTCTGTTCTAAAATCAAAGTTAACTCTCTGATGCATGAATCATAAAAGTCAGTGTCAGGATTTTTCCCTTGAGTGTTTTTATTTGTCTTAAAGCATGAAAAAATGTTTTCCATGTTTTTTTCCAAATATTTGTAACTGAGCATTCAACTTAAACAGTGTGAACTTAATGTAAAAAAACTCATTTTTTTTACTTCTTTTCTTATTTTTTTAGTAATTTCATGAATAATCTTTTTTTAATGCTTTGAGAAACATTTTAACTCTCTTTCATCCATTTTAACATTGAATAATTTATAGTTATTACGCTGTTTTACCCTCAAATGTTTGTCTGTAACTTTTTAAAAACATTTATTTTGAAAAAGAATTGAAAACATTTTTTCAGGCCCTAAGAATAAAAATATCCTGACACAGGTTAATATGAATTTCCACCACATGAACCATTTTGTTTAGGAGTAAATAACTTTTAAATAGGTGTCCACTGTAGTGACCACTATGCACCACAGGGTTAAAGGGACCCCCAATAGTTAGTTAGTCTCATCACTTTACCTTCAGAGAAAATCACCTGCAGTACCAATTCCCTTGGCGACTTGTTGGATGTCCAGAGCTCCTCTTTTTACAACTGATAAAAAGAAAATATAACACTGCCGCATTGAAGAAACAAATGTTTGCAGAATTATGACGCATGATCATGAAACAGTGAAGCATGAAAGATGTGTTTTTCAGGGACACAGAGAAGACAAAGAATGCACAGATACTGAGAAATAATGTTTGGGAAAAAAAACAATATTTGAGAGATTATCTCGTTTAGAACTGTGGACTGTGAACTAGCAAATTATAAAAATGGGACTATTTCAAGAGTACATATAACATCTTTGAATATTAAATATAAGCCAGGAAATTTATTTTTGAAGCACAATTTTAAATAATATCAAGTCATTTTAACATACTGACAGTGATATGACAATGAAACAGGTTCTGAAAGACAAGAACAGGAAGTGTCTGTCCTTGGTCCTTCAGCCAATCCATCATTTCCTCCAGACAAAATGTAAACATGAAGTTGAACAAGCATTAAAAAAAAGGCTAAATACCAAAAAAAAAAAAAAAAATCACATACGACACATTTCCCACAACATTTTTTCTGGGGAGAGATTTGAAGGTAGAAACCATTGGGAGAAAGTAGTTCTTCAGATTACAGTTTGCACACCATGACTTCACTTTTTTCAAACCTCTAAAAAACAAAACATGAGTCTAGACGTCAGACAGGAACATACAACAACACAGATTACATGTGGAAACACTGACAAAAAGTAAAAGCTTCTTTAAGGGCTGCTTCATCTGCTCTCTGGCTCTAAACCAACCCTCAGCTCTGTTCATGGCACATATCCCATCATGCTTCGAGTGAGCCCAGTGTGGCTTTAATTCCATATAAAAGCTTGAGATCAGTACAGAAGTGTAAAAAGAATATTTTCCATATCATTCTGTCTTCATGATCACCCTGCTTCATTTACAGACACATCATGATGAAACTCTCTCTGTTTATGCAGTGACACCATGGCAACAGGGGGGGGCGGGGCTTTAACAGTCAACTCTATAAACTGCAGAATCACGATGGCTGATGGGAACTTTCATGCTGCAAAAAGAAAACAAGCTGCAAGGTCATATTGTTTGCTTTTCTCTGGGTTTGGTTTTGACTTTGCATTGAGGATTGTATTTTCTCTGAATTGAATGTTAATCTTATTTCTTCACAAGGAACCCACATATAATGTTTGTCTTGGCCTCATTTTGATCTGCTGAATGTCCAGATGATGTAAACATGAGAACAGATAAGGTTCTCTGTCGCTGTTGCTCCTGAAGTGATCTCTTTTCATTAGCACAGCTTCAGTCCTCCTAGAGCTAACTACACTTGTGCTCATGAGTTTACATACCCTGGCAGAATTTCTGATTTCTTGGCCTTTTTCAGATAATATAAATGACAGCACAACAACCTTTCTGTCACTCATGGTTAATGGTTGGGTGGAGCCATTTATTATCAAACAACTACTTACTCTTTTTTAATCATAATGACAACAGAAACTACCCAAATGACCCTGATCAAAAGCTGTTAATACTGTGTATTGCCCCCTTTAACATCAATGACAGCTTGAAGTCTTCTGTGGTAGTACTGGATGAGGGTCTTAATTTTCACAGATGGTAAAACTGCCCAGTCTATGTTTTATGAACTGCAGGTTTGAGATCTCCTTAGAATGCCTCAATGATATTGAGGTCAGGGGACTGAGATGGCCACTCCAGAACCTTCACTTTATTCTGCTGCAGCCGATGGCTTGGCCTTGTGTTTTGGTTCATTGTCATGTTGGATGGTCCAAGTGCTGATGAGTGCAAATTTTCCCCCAGTATTTTCTGATAACATTCTGCATTCATCCATCCATCAATTTTGACCAAGTTTCCTGAGCCTTTGTAGCTCACACATCCCCAAAACATCAGTGATCCACCTCTGTGCTCCACAGTAAGAATGGTGTACCATTCATCATAGGCCTTGTTGACTCCTCTCTACTAAAAAGTTCAATTCTGGTCTTAACACTTCAAATGACTTTGTTCCAGAAGTTTTGAGGCTTGTCTCTGTGCTGTTTGGCGTAATGTGAGCTGGAGACTTAGTGGCATTTGTGTTCTGGCGACTGGACCATGCAGCCCATTTTTCTTCAAGTGCCTCCTTATTGTGAGGATGGTTACCTTTAGAAGCCATTCAAACCCATTTGTGTCAACTTATGTTCATGTTATCAGGGCCGTTTTGGTAGTTTCTGTTGTCATTTTGATTTTAAGAGTAAACAGTTGTTTGTTAATAAATGGCTACACCCAATCACTAACCATGAGTGAAAAGTATTTGTGTTATCATTCATAATCTCTGAAAAATTGCCAAGAAATCATAAATTCTGCCAGAGTGTGTAAACTTATGAGCACAACTGTATGCTAACAATGCTAAAACTGAAGACTTCAGTCTGCTAACATTAGTACTGCAGAGGTGACTCACTATGGGGATCATTATCACCAGTGAACAGTTCTGTCAGCTGTTATTCCTGCATGTAAAACAGCAAATCTGGATTACAGAATTAAATTGGATGTAAAGGAGAGTTTAAGAGGTAAAAAAGTCTCATTTTATGAATATAAGCTTCTAGTTGTGGCACTGTGGCTGTGTTTCTATTCAGGATATTATTATTATTCGGGTCATTGTGGTTAAAACATGCTTACTCTTGGCTCTGTAACGTCTGAAATGAAACGTTAAAGATGAAGTCTGTTCTTGGCACAATGCTGTAGTTTCTGTCTTTACATAAACAACATGAAGAGTCCCAAACGGCGCTCACAGATGGTCATGACACCTCGTCTTTACTGCTCCCTCCTCTTTAAAAACGCTCCACAGATTCAGGAAGGAGTCAGTCATCATATTTTACACTGGTTAAACACGTGAACACGACCTGTGAGCTGACAAACCTCACATCCAGGGTGGTCACAGTGATATCCAGGCTCTGTGCTGCCCCCCAGAGGTCTGAGCTCATTCTGTGCTCAGAGTTCAGTGTCTCTGTTGGACAACCTCTCTTCATCCGAGGCATCAAAGGAACAAAACTGTCAGGAGGACGAGGTCAGACCATGAAAGAGCACTGAGGCTATTTGCTACAGTTTGAGCGGCGCGATGACAGTCGAGGGCTTCGATCACTGCGAGAAACAGCTGATCACAGCAGGGATCAGCTGATGGCGAGGACAGACAAGTTCGTCTCAGGAGACACTTCTCAGATAAGTTAGTGTCTGCCAGTGCAAAGGTCACATGGAGGTCAAAGTGTAAACAGGAAGGAGTTTAAATGCTAAAAGGCTTGTGATGCATCCGTGGTGTGTGTGAGTGTGTGAGTGTGTGCATGTTTGTCTGCATTAAGGATTGTTCTGTTCTCATCCCATGTCTCTCCTTGTGTTAAAACTGGTCTGTTTCCATCAAACTGTGTTGGTTGGCATTGAGTGTTTGTATCATTACACTACAGTTAATGTGTAATGACATGTCTGTGATGTGACTGGAGCTGTGAGGCAATCAAAAACTGACCTCTTAAACTCAGGTTTTGGAGATGAATGAATCACAATTCTGAGTCTGTCTTGACTTTCCATACTTTAAATATGATAAAGTATTAATGCTGGATGTTCAAACCGAACAAGTGCAGATTTTTACACCTCTTCATATCCATATGTTGTAGGAATCCCTACATCTGTCTGTAAACTGAATAAAACTGAACCTATGTCTAAACAAAGAGTTTCAGGCCAAGGCTGAAATAAGGGTTTTCTGAAGAAATTAAGGGGGACCACAGGGACAAAATAGATCCAAATCATATTTCAGATACCCCCTCTTTAACATGTTATTTTCTCTAAACAGAGTCACTGCCAGGAATTTTATGTTTGTATTCATTTTGGCACACATTCGTCACATAGCTTGGCTGATTTTAGTATCTGACAGAAATTCTCTCCCTGCTTTCTTCCAACAGTTGAAAATATCATGCCATAATTATTGCAAATTAACCGTCAGTCTGGTCTTGAATGTTTTCCAGTATTAAATTTCTGCTTCCTGACCAGTGAATGTTAATGAAATGACATCAACATGTTGTCACGACAGCCCTGGTTTCAGCACATCTCTTGTTTCTTCATGTGTCAGATTTCTCTTTGGTAATCTGTTACTGTGTTTATGTGTTGGATATTGATCTGATACGCAAATTTTGAATGATTACCATTTTAATGTTTTTGTTACTGTCATTTTCCCCACATAAAATAAACTTCTCACTGTGTCATGATGTGTCTTTGCCTGTTCTAATGTGTCTCTCCTTTTATGATTGTCTACTCTTGCTATGTGTTGAGTTTGTTCTTGATTTATAATCTGTCTGCTTGAAAAGCAAACATTGTCTGTTATTGTTATAAAAAGATCTTTTGTGATTTTTCACCCCTTTTGGTGTATTAACTATCTGTTCTGTTACTTTCACCTGTCTCTGGATTTTATAACATGCTTCAACATGTCGTGACGTGCATGTCATGACCATATCTTTTTTCCATTAACACAAGTCTCTTCTTGATTTATGTGGCTTCTCCTGCTACGCGTCTTCTTTATGATATGTCTCTTAGTGGTTCGACAAACCTGTCTTTTGTTTACGTGTCTTTTTGTGTCAATATGCATCTTGCCTTTCAGTTTTGAACATAATTTGTCAATCTAAAATCGAACATATCCCCTCCTGTTAGGACATGTCAGCACTGTCGTCTGCAGGTTCAGTGGGCTCCTGGGGTCGGTACATGAAGGTGAGGAGGAACAGAGCCACATCATAGGAGCACCAATAGGCTGTATGTGAGGTCACTGCTGACCAATAACGGCTCTCCACCAAACCTTCTCTCAACTCGAAGTCGATGCGTTTCTCCAGCTCCACTGGAACAAAGAAAAACAGGACAGAAACTTTAGAGCACTGGTTGCCAACCTTTACCAACTCAGGGCCCATTTTTCAGTCTCAAAAATGTTCGCGGCCCATCTCTGACCCATGTATAGGAAAGCCTTAGTGCCATGTTAAGGCCTGACCTTTATAACAATGAACCGCAATGTGATTTTAAAAAAAATGTAACAAACCCAAAATGTTTTAACTGATTGATAAAATAACAGATGCTGAGTCCAAAATAATAACTTCAATTACAATTTTTTTTTTACTACATATTAGGTCATTATTACACATTGGGCTCTAACATGCCTGAGGGTACTATTTTTACATATCAATATTTAAATATTTTTAACATCCCGTAAACATATCTGAGTTTTTTATTTTATTTATTATTATTTTATTAATAATAATAATAATAATAATAATAATAATAATGATATACATTTGTGCTATACAGCACTTTTCAAAATTCTCAAAGACACTTAACAGATGAAAAGACATTAAGACCCACCAAACAAATGGCCAGGCGATGATTAAAAATGTATTCTGTACATTTTGTCTTTATATATTTACACTACCCCCCCACCCCCCCCCACCCCAAATAAATAAATAATGAATAAAAAATCAGACAATTTGGGAAATGGTTTGGCATCCCACTTGCAATACATGCACAGCCCACCAGGGGACAGGTTGGATATCACTGTTTTGTTCAATACAGGTGTTGAAAAAAAGAACTTCAAACTCCACATTCCCTAGATGTGACAGGCTCTGAGTTTTGTCTCAGGTGAAGACACTCACACGCTGTGTTGTCCATGACGGCTGAGGCAGACTGAGACATGGCAGACTCCACCTCCCTCCTCTCTTCCTCCACTTTCTCCTCGTTCTCTCCCTCCACTCCTCCTTCCTCTCCTGATGCCACATTTTCTATTTCAGAGGCTCCACCCTCACAATCTGACGGCTCCTCCTCGACCCCACCGACCTGACCACTGGAGCGGGAGAAGCGGGAAAAGAGTATTCCTCCTATTCCCTTTCCCAGGCTGGCAGCACCTGAGGGGATGAAAAAAGTTCATCACTACAGAAAAGTTATAAAACCAAGTCACCCACAGCTGAGAGGGACACTTTATGGACGGAGGGCACGGGTGGTTCTGGTTAAGACCTGTCTGCAGAGATCTGTTTAACCTGGAGCCAATCAATACATCATAATTCAGGACCAAACTTCAGTGCTGTGAAATGATGAGGTTATGACATAATGAAGTGTCCACTGACAGTTTATTTTGGCCTGTTGTTCATCTGATGCATAAAGGAAAGTAAGATCATACTGTCAGTCCTGCAGACACCAGCTAATTGCATCTATCGATCTGTTTGGAGCGCGCTCACTACGCATTGCTTGCCTTGCGGCAATATGAGCCGAGCCAGCAGCTCCTGTTTCTCTGAGCTCAGATCAGGACACACTGAGCGAGAGGCTGTGAGGCTGTGAGGCTGCAAAGTTTGATTTGCTCTGATGTTTAATTCCTATGTTTATCCAAGAGTGTAGGCAAAGACTTATTGATTCAGCAGCTACATTTGGAAATGCTGACCCTTCACACCCGGCCCTCACACTGAAATAATCCTCCATATGCTTACGTTCACTCTGTTTATGCTCCAACTATCTGCTAACACAGATTTACTGCTGCTTGCTCTGATTCCCTGAACCCCCCTTGTAGCCCCCCCCTCCTCACCCATGATGCTGGCCTTGCCCAGGCTGGTGATGGACTCTCCGTAGTGTCGTCGGGGCTGAGGGGGGGAAGTGCAGGGGCTGGGGATGCTCTCAGAGTCGGACACTGAGGCCGTCTCTTTGGGCAAGTTGAGCAGTGTGGGTCTGATCTGATCATACGGTGTAGGGCTTGTGGTGTTGTACCTGCAGACATCACATAACACCACACAACATAATAATTTGGTCAAAAACTTATCTCATCACCTTATACAGATGTGGATGCCTGCTTATGTAAGTGTTAGATTTTGGCATAGAACAATCCAACACACACAAACACGTTGTTTTACTTTTAAACGACTGAAAAGACAAAAGATAAAGAAAACATTGTAAATCAGAACACATTGCAAAGAAAAACTCAACATTTGATGGCTTCTTACAGCTACATCACAACAGCTGATGTCAGTATCCAAGAACATCCAAATCAACACAGCTAGCTAACCTGAACTAATGTCTGCTAATGCTAATGTGATTAAATGTTAACGCTAGTGTTGTTGTCAAATGGTAGCTAATAAGTTTTTCAGATGAAGTAATTTGGAGTAGTATGGAGTGATTTGGTGATCTTTAAAGGCTGATCAAAGGGAAGTGACAAAGAGAGAGAAAGTGATGATACTGGCTGAATATTGCTGATGAGAAAAAAAAAACAAAATTAAAATTGCTTTTTCAAGGCCTGGTAAGGGATTGTACGTTACCTTAAAAAGTCTCAGTTTAAAACATTTACCTGTTCAAAATCCATGATTCAAGATAAGATTATCAGCCTCAAAACAGTTTATTCCCAAATGTTATTTCTCAGTTTGTCAGTCCGGGTTGTCAAAGATTAGATAGTTTCACAGCACAAAGAAATCCCACTAAAAACTGCTTATCGTCAGGTGTCTGATTGAGGCTGAAAATCACATACACACCAAGCCAAAAATAAAACAAATTAACATGTTTGCAGTCTGGTACAAAAACTGTTTCCCATCTGGATCACTTATGTCACTGATGTTCCTTCAAACTCTGCAGATTGGAAGATATCAAGATTGAGGGCTTGCCCAATCAGAAGCACAGTTCAAATCACGTGACTGACGGGTGCCCAATGGCTGTGAGTTTGTGCACTCGTCGCCCTTCCCATTTCCAATATGGCCGCACCAGCTGTTTTGCTTCAAAACTCTGCCTCAGAAACAGACGGGTGACATCACCTAGACTACGTCCATTCATTGTATAGTCTATAGTCTAGTCCATCCCATATGCAGCAGTTAAACTGCAGTGATCTGTTCAAACTTGAGAGTCTATCAATAAAATGAAGAACCAGGTTACGTTTGCTCTGCTTGGTGAGGTTGGAGTTGGTAGATGAGCACTGGTAGGACACAACCAGGATTCACTAATGTTACACGCTACAGACATGTCTCAGAGCACCAGGCTGTGAGGAATACTAAACAGATCACTAAACAGATCACCTTCTGAACACTAAACTACAAACTGAGGTTACTAAGTTTGATTGGCAAACAATAGCTCTTTGTAACTAAAGTAATACATCACCTTGTCATCCTGAGAAAAGTTGTCTTGCACAGAGAAAAGTAGAGTAAAAAGATCTCTAAAAAACAAGTGCATACCTTGGCAAAAGTCAAGTCTTTATGACAGTGGTCGATGGCGCTCATGGGAAACAGAGTCATTATCCTGGAAAAACCTGAATGATTCTGCAGATATAACATATACTTGTCGCTGCACCTTTAAATAAAAGCATTCATCAGCTGTGTCTTACCAGTGAATCTGAACAGGAGAGATGTTACTGTAGTGCTTCAAGATCAGAGGCTCCAGTCTATAAGCCTGGAACACACACACAAACACACACACACAAATGATCATGTGGTCAGATTGTTTCTATACTATTTGGATCACTGATCTTGTTTCATGGCATCATTATTTCATGTGTGATAGAAAGAAAGTTATATATATCTGTGTGTTTGTTCTGTGTCTCACCACGGGGTCTGTAGGGTGGAATATGTTGAAGAGGCGTTTGCAGATGGACGTGGGGAGGATGTGGTCTTGCACCCCATTGTTCCCAGGTCTGATCCCTCTCAAAGCAAGGAACACAGCCAGAGGAGAGCCCATGCAGAAGAAGTTTTCAACCTGCAGCTCAGAGCACAGAGTGAACACGTCAGACACAAGCGCTCAAAGGTCAGCGCCAGAATTTCTCTGTGTGTTTCTGTGAGTCTGTGTCACTGTTCCAGGTTTTCACAGAGAAACTTGTAATCATTAAAAGTAAGTTGACATCCATTACCTTAAGTGTTCAGTTTGATTTACAACAGTGATGTTGAATAAAGAGCGAGGGTGGAGACTGAAGACATTTTCTGTCTAATAAGTTTACCTTAAACTTTAGAGCTGGCACTGCAACACAGGAGGAGGTTTGCAGACCTTGGAACTGATCCTCCAGATCCCTCAGTCTGCAGGGGCCACATCAGACAGAGAACAAAGTAAGAAAATGATAAATGTACTGTGAACAACTTTAGGGAGATTAATCCTTCAATCACTCAAATGGAGCCTATTACACAGTACTCTAACAAGAATTTGTAGAAGTAATCTGCACAGGTAAAATACACAGTTTCAGGGTGAACAAAATCCAAATAAGTGAAGAGTTAAGTTAAAATATCCTCTGCCACAAAAAAAAAGTCAAAAACAGAGAGAGTTCCTGACCTGAGGTGTGTGAGCCTGAGCTCCTCCTGCAGCTGGCGCTCCTGCTCATTTGGCCATCGAGCCTTTGTTTCCTCAGGATCTGGAGCCTCCTGATGATGAAAGCGAACAGGGTCCCAGCCGGTCATGATGTCAAAGGTGATGACGCAGCCCAGAGAGTGAGACACGATCGACACCTTCCCGTTCTTCTCAAAGTCCGGGTTCCTCGAGCAGAAGAGGGAGTAGAGCCGGTTCAGCTCCAGGGTCAGACCTCGAGTTATCTACACGCACAGGCACACAGACAAACAGCATAGTTATGCTACAAAGAAGAAGAAGAAGAATCTAGGTTGTCTGAGTTGGGCAGTGGAGCATGTTTCCGAGCTGCGCAGCCATGTTGGATTAAATCAGATTATGAAGGATTTATGAGTTTCAGAGGGACGCTGATTCAGGACGGACGCTCCCTGCTGAGATGGTTTTAGGGTTGTTTGTCAGCCCTCTCTTCCAGGATGAGGTAAACACATGCCCACATTTAAAGACAGTCTCTGCTTGAGGTGATAGATGGGTCCTCATCACTCTGATGGCACAAACCTTTTTTTTTTTTTTTTCTTTGAGATTCACTGGTTAAGAAGACATTAAGTTGATGAGTTTTGCATAATCAGGGGCAGAGTTGGCTTAACTGACAGGTAGGCACCCTGCAGCTGTTCACAGGGGGCTCTAAGCCAGCCTAAATTCTGCCTCTTACAAGGTCGACCAAAGTTAGGTGGAGTCAGCTTTCAGTTCCTAGAACTACTCTTCCACTCGTGACAACACTGTTACTGATTATTTCAATCTTGGCACTGTTAAATCCCAATATTGCCTGCTGCAACATTCTAATCACAGACAGTGTAATATTTCTTAAACCTCAAATGTGGCAGAATAACAGATAGATTTCTTGCAGTAGATCTTTTAATACTCTACACCAGTGTTACTCAACCCTGCTCAACCATAGAGCCAAAGTGTTATAACTACTTTTGCAAGAGAAATAATCTAAGTGGTGAAAAGTGGTAAAAAAAAACGCCAGGAAGTAGCAATAAAAGTAAGGTGACAAAAAAGGGCAAAAATAGGTGAAAAGGGATGAAAAATGGGAGAAAACTTTGAAAATTGTTGGACAGTAGCAAAACTTTTCAAAGGCCTGACATCTCCGTTTAAAATGTCCTGTTTTTGTTAATCTTGTGTAATTTTCCAATTTTCTAAGACACTGAATTCTGGGTTTTCATTATCTGTCAGCCATTATCATCAACATTTCAAGAAAAGGCTTGAAACAATTCACTCTAGGAGAATATCTGAGTTTCACTTTATAAAATGAGTAATCTATAATATTTAACTTTTTCATGACTTTCTATTTTTTTTTTTAGATGTACCTGTACATGCAAAAAGTTTCTTCAATATTTTCCTTTTTCTGTGTTGTTTTCTTTTTGTTTTTACAAAAATCCTACTTTTCTCCCTCATATGTGTTTTTCCTTTACTAAAAGAGAGGAATAGGGGAAAAAAACATCATCACTTTCAATATAATAACTGATAGCAACAACAAATAAGATGGGGAACCTAAAAATAATCACACAGCAAGTGCACTATAGGGAAAAATAATCACAGTTAGATTATTTTTCCAAATCGTTCAGCCCTAGTTTCTGCTTAATCTTATTACAGTTTGATTTGGTTTGGTAAAGATCCTGGTTTGGGTTGAAACAATGGTCATGTGGTTGCACACTTGTCCAGCTAGACCCTGTGCTTAAAGAGGTGTGGTGTAGATTCAGTCACCTCGTCTCTGTAGAGCGGGCTTGTGTAGTACATAATGTCCATGGCACTGCTGTTCAACATGTCTCTGAGCCCTCGCACTTTGTCTGGAGTGATGGAGTCTACTGTGTCTGCAGGGAGAAAGACAAACATACACAGAAACATAAACACATGGTGGTTAGATACTGATACAAAGGAAGGATATGATTCATGAATCAAGAAACAAAACACTGACTCTGATCTCCAAGAATACAAGCACTGTGGTTTGTTCTGACTCTGCAGAGCTGAATCTCACTCACAGGTGAAGGAGGAAATGTTTTATAACAGCTCCTCACTCTTTAACACACTTAATCACACTGCTGTGTTGACATGCGACCCTGTGTCTGAGCTCAGGGACTTCTCCTCTCACATCAGCTCGGCTCATTTATTCAAACATCTGACACAGAACACAGCCAGGAGACGTGTCTGACACTGAGAGCTACACAGCTCAGGAGCAGACTGAGGGAAGCTAAAATTAGAAGTTAAAGATGACAATAAATGGATTAAAATACTTAATTTTGGGCCTTATTGCTCAAATTGGATTAGGTTTTATAAATAAAACACAAAATTACGAATCGATTGATGACTTTAAAAAGACACAACTCTGACCTACTGTCTGCCATTTGAAACAATCAGATCAAAATGAAAAAAAAAACACTGTTTATTCCTAATCATAGATGTTTGCATGAAACTCACTGATCTCATCAGGGGATCATTCATTCATTCATTTTCTACCGCTTATCCCCTTCAGGGTTGCAGGTGGCTGGAGCCTATCCCAGCTGGCTGCAGAGAGGCGGGTACACCCTGGACTGGTCGCCTCAATACACATAGAGACAGACAACCTTCACACACAAACACCTACGGGCGATTTAGAATCACTAATTAACCTAATGAGCATGTTTTTGGACTGTGGGAGGAAGCTGGAGTACCCACAGAGATCCAACACAGACAAATTCCACACAGAGAGGCCCACCGTGTCTGAACTTGGATTCAAACTGGTGAATTAATGATATTCTTAATCCAACATGTACAGCAGAGAAAAAGACATTGCAGCGACAGCTTTTTCCTGAACTTCCCTCATGATGTCATGCAGCAGCTGATAAACTATGTGTAGTTATAAACTCAGCTGTAGTTTGAGTTGTACCTCCATCCAGGGAGAGCTTCGACCTCCACTCCACAGGGAGGAACTCCACGTGCTCCGTGCTGCGATCAGAGAAGTGTTTCTCCTCCATCTTCCGTGCAGCATCTCTCATCCTGGAAAAAAAAACGCAAAAGAAGAAAAACAATTTTTTCACTTGTGTTTCTTTTCATTTTGAGCTTTTGCGGTCAGTTATAAAAGAGCTGTCAAATCTTGGCTTTTCACTTCTGGGGGGGTCGCAGCAGCAGATCACTCATTTCTGATCTTTGTTCTACATGATGATTTGGGACATTTTTTACTTCAGTCACGACACTTCCTATTTATGGAAGCCAACATGAATCAAATCACTGACTTAGAGGTTGGAGATGGTCTCAAAGTGTTTTATTTAAAGGTGATTCACGTTCTCACAAACAGTACTCTGTGACATTTTTGTACACCAACATTGTCTGATGAGCTGCACCCCCATGCTTGATTAAAGATAATCAAGGCAAAATTTTGAGATACTGAAGTCAAAATTGTGAAAAAGTTCAAATTTGAGACAAGAGTCAAAATTGGGAGATAAAAAAACAAGATTTTGAGAGATAAAGCTGGCATTTTGACATTTCATGGTACACTTTTATCTTTTTATTCCAAAATTACACCTTTATATCGGCAAGAAGAAGAAAAAACCCTCAATGAAGCCATTTTTTTATTTTATATTTTTAACTGGGGGAAATGAGCCTCCATACAATCATCACAAAGTCCTGAGCCTGAACCTGCCATAAAAAAAATCATGACATGATTTTTTAAGGTGAGGTTTTATCTCAGTGTTCAATAATGATGACACAAACATGTTTATTATGTTATTATGTTAAATCTAGTGACTGATTTTTTTCAGAAATCACTCAGAACTAAAGCGCTCTCTTACTTTCACTTTAAATAAGCGTGTCAGTAAGAGCTGCTGGCCCTATGTCATTTTCACAGGATCAAATGTGGCACTTTTTGAAAAAAGTTTGGACACCCCTGGTCTATCTGGCAGCAGCAGGGTGCAAGCTGCTGCATAGCCTCGCTAGAAGGTGACTTGAAAGACATAAAATAGAAAGATTCAAACACGAACATAATTTTCTGACCCTCAGTTAATTTGTAAATGCTGACACTCTACATTAAAACAGCTTTTATGTCATAATTCAGTGTTGATTAATTTGCTATTCCCTCTCTGAGTCTCTTTTTTTGTGGTCTCACATGCTTGTGTTCCTGATGATCCGGCCCTGGTCCATCTTTTGTCCGATGCCGTGCACCACAAACACGATGTGTGTGGTTTCAGGGGGTGTGTCCTCAGGAGCTGCTTCCTCTACGTAACCCCTGTGCAGACGTGTCCCACTGCTGGAGGCTGAGGAGAGAGAGAGGAGTTTACCTGAGTGTACACAGCTGTGTGCTGACCTGTGCGTACTCTGTTTGTTCACAGTGACGGATGAGGGCTCCAACATGTAATATAACACCCTCATACATCAGTTTGTTTTGAAAAGTAAACCATGGATGTCACAGTAATTCTCACTTGATTTGTTTTTATAGTATATCTCTATCTTTTCTTATAGATTCACCAATATTCCCAACAAAACATCCCAACAAAACATCCCATCCAAAGATGTCTGATGAAATAGTGATTCACATTTTTTACTGATAAATGAGGTAGTTGAATGATTTACTACTCAGATAAACTACTATGTTTGCACCTGTGTCTGTGTTTTTGTCCTGAACATACCTTTAGAGAAGCCAAGTTTCTGTGTGACAGTGCGTGCAATCTTGGAGGTGGTGGCATCGCTGTACAGATAAACCTCATCCACACTGTGCCAGTCCACGTGACTCCTGCTCAGCTTCAGACTGTGGATGGCTAAGAAACACACACACTGTGATTAACTCAGAAACACACACCGTATTAGCACTCAGAGAGAGACTTATTACAGAATGATTAATGTAAAATCCTCAGGAGGGCCAGCACTGTGTGTGAATGTGTGTGTGTGTGTGTGTCCCCTGATACACTGACACACACTCCTTCTCCTCAGGTGTGCTTCAGCTGCAGTCTGCTGGAGTACTGACCAAGCTGTGTGACTTTGTTTACTGCAGAAAAGCTCACCAACCCACACCCTCCTACACACGCATACACAGAAGGTTGGTCTACATCTCACCATCTTTGCTGTCCACGGTGGTTGTCACCACCTCCATCTCATAGGTGTCCCGCATCTGTTGACCCCGGAAACGTGCAAGGTGCTCCACCTCGATGAGGTCGCTCTCATCCTCCTCCAGGGGAAGCCACGTTCCATCAATGAACCACTGTCCTCTCATCACGGGAATCCGGTCTTGTTCTGAGAAATGTCAGCAGTAAATATAGCATTTAAGAACACACATAGTAACAGTTGGAAGCCTTATTAGAGTGATTCTACAATTAAGGGTAAAACCCAGGTGTGCCAAAAAGTGAAAAAAAAGTGCGTTTTTTGGTAAATGTGCTATTTGTTTGCATAGTATATACCTGGAATGTACTATTGGCAAGCTTCATCTCTGATAAATTCTTAATTCTTAAATATTTGTATCGTTAAAAAAGGTTCATTATTTTGTCAAATGTTATAAACAAAAGTTGTGACTGTTTTTTCAACATAAATCCATGTTGCACTGAATTCAGAGTTACTCAACATGATAACTCAGCTTTCTACAAATGTCCCTAATCATTTTTAACCATAGTTAAGCCAAAAGTTAAAAGAACTATGGCACAAAAAAAGAAACAGTAACACAGTTGATGATATAAGAAGAGGAACCTTCTCCTTCAACACAAACTTTAGTGATGGGTAACATGGTTGACATTTTAATTGTTGACAAATTAATTATCTAATTCGTTTTTTTGAACAGCTTTTCATGTTTTCAACGAAATACACTGCTTGGCTACAAAAAGTCAAAAAGTAAAAAAAAAGTCACATACTCAAATATTTGGTTGAACTGCCTTTAGCTTTGATTACAGCATACATTCGTTGTGGCATTGTTTTGATAAGCTTCTGCAATGTCACAAGATTTATTCCCAGTGTTGCATTGGTCTTTCACCAAGATCTTGTATTGATGATGAGAGAGTCTGACCACTGCACAAAACCTTCTCCAGCACATCCCAAAGATTCTCAATGGGGTTAAGGTGTGGACTCTGTGGTGGCCAATCCATTTGCATGCCAGTGCCAATGGGGAAAAAAAAAATAATTGATGGAATAACCTGGTCAATCAGTATATTCAGATCAGCTGACCTCATTCTTTGAACATTTTATGCCACTGAACCCAGACCTGAGCAATTGCAGCAACCCCAGATCATAGCACTGCAGGTACACTTCACTACAGGCTTGTACAGTAGGCACTAGGCATGATGGGTGCATCACTTCACCTATCTCTCTTATTACCCTGATGCGCCCATCACTCTGGAACATGGATAATCTGGACATAGACTTAATGGTTCCCCACCATCCTCCCATATTAATAGCTTCTGCAATCAATATGTTTCCTCTGCTTGATGCATGCCAATGATTGGACCCTTCTTAGACAGACTAACAGCTTTTCCACAACCACAGGATTTGTCTTCCTACATGGTTGTTTAAGAAGTAAGAAGTTAAAAAAATTGACGTTTACCCCATGAACTGTTGTTGTGAAATGTGCCCTTAAGTAAAGAATAACTCAGCATGGGCACCTGTTAAAGTGCAGAGTGAGTGATGTAAGGTGACCCTCTCAGGGTTTCAGGTGTGTTGTTCATTATCATGACACAAACAGGTGTTTAGGTGAAGAGCTGAATTCACACTCACGGTTCCAGTAGACCGGGTAGCACTCTTTCTCCCGGATGTCTACCTCGTACAGTCCTCCTCGGACACACACCGCCTCCACAGTGACCTCCTCTGCCTCCTTCACCTCCTCTGACACCGAGCCCCTCTGGCCCCCTCCCCGGAGCACCGCCGACTCCGCCCCGCTCTCCGGCTGCCCCTCTGCCCGGGATGCCTCCTTCCCCTCGGCCTCGGTGGTGTCCGGCTGTCTGGTCCTCCCCGTAGTCTGTTCGCAGAACCTCCTGTGAACAATTTCGATTTTTAACGAATCGTGTCCAACAAAGGGCTTCCAGGTCCGCTTGTCCTCTTTGTAGAACCACCGGATTTCCTCTGGTCCCAGCTCCGTGACGACCTCCCCGCGGTGCCGGGAGCTGTTGGAGCGGATCCGCTTCTTGGTGGTCACGTTCCCGTCACTCTCGGTGTAGTCCGGGTCGATGGAGAGAAAGGATGAGCCGGGATATTCCTCCTCAGGCAGGCCCAGCATCATACCCTCCTCCTGGGATAACCGGTGAGAGTCCCCCCGCAGCAGAGGCAGGTGTCGGTCCAAATCAGGCTGCGCTGGGTCCTGGTCCCCGTCAGCGGGAACCACGTCCCCCACCGAAGGGTCGTCGAATCCGGACACAAACACGTCGTTTGCCATGTCCCACTCGGAGCTGCTGACCGAGTTATTCTCCGAGCTCTGCTGGCGGATGGCCGCTCTGTCCTTCACACTCATGTTTAACAGCAAACAGAATAACTAACACACACAGGATAACACTTATAAAAATGAAAACAGCCTGTCAGACTACAGAGACACAGGAAGGCTTTTCTCCTCTCCCCCGGCTGGAACATCTGTATGCTGAGCCGCGCCGGGCCGGACTCTCTGTCCAAACATGTTGACTAACACACGTTTACATCAAATATCTCTTTAAAACTCACATGTAAACAAGCTTCTGTCCTGTCTGAACCCACACATCATCAGTCAAAGATTAAAACATCATTAAAGAGAAAATAATCAATGAACGGTTCTCTGCTAGGGATGTAATCTCAGCTGTTCCATGGCATCAAGTTAACGGGTCATATACAACTTCCTGTTGAGACTTTCAAAATAATGTCAACATCCGGGTAATAAATGCAACATTAAGTCTACCCTACATAATCCATTCTAAGCTTAAAATCTGTTTTTTATTCCTATATAAAACCCCAGAGTGTTTTCGCTTTATGAGACAGAAAAATCAGGGGATTTATCAGAGTTTTAATGAAATTAATCCCAATTTTTTACCTGGTTATTGCTTCATGAATGTTCTCTGTTGGTTTGCTTCAATAAATAAGTTTCATTATACTTCAAACCATGTCCCATTTTGTTTCAGTTAGATCACAGACATGGACAAATTTTGCTTGAAAAATCTGGGCAAGACCCATTAAATTACCACCATGAAGTAAAAAAACTAGTTTTATCAAGAGTAGCGTCAAACTTTTAAATTTCAACATTTATATTTACAAAATGTTAGAATTATATTTAGCATACAGTTTAATATTTGTGAATTAGATTTCTATTCAAATTTAAATTAACATTTAGTATTCATACTTAGTATTCAGAGTCATATGTTAATGTAAATCAACAGTGAGGGCCAGTAAGTTGTGACAGTGACTGTATCTTATTACCATTATTTTTTGTTACAAAATCAGATGGGAAGATGATGACTTTAAATGTAATCACAAAATGTAAATATAAAGGTTGTCAGTCTTTAGAACTGAAAGGCAACATGTAATATAAAAATTTCATTTAGATTGTCTTTTATACATTTTCAAGTTTCTTGGTTTCTATTAAACATTGTTGTATATTAAACATTTAGATTTACAGTGAGCATCAGGTCGTATTTGAAGTAAAGAGAAAAAGATAAAAATAAGGAACAAAATAAGAGATGCTTTCGACCTACATTTGGAGAAATGGTGATGAAATCTATTTTATTTTATTTATTTATGGAGTGTGTGCAACTTGAGAGAGGGTGTATTTACTTGAATTACTGTGTTGTAGCTTTGTCTCATTTGAATTAGAATCATTATTAAATTTACTAGATCTTTTTAAGAGTATCTTACCAGTAGTGGACCCACAATGGGTCATTATTATTTCGAAATACGAACTTTGTACTTAAATTCTTTTTTATTTTTTCTATTTTAAGATTCAAAGATAAAGGTTGAGCAAATACGCTTAATTTAAACTTGCTTATCTTATATTCTACCAAACAATTCTGAACTCAAATCGAAGTTTATTGAAGTGCATAAAATTATGTTTGACAAAAATGCGCTTTGAACCTTCCAGGCTGCTGTAGCTGTGACCGGTGGAGGTGTCATGGCCGCAGAGTGGAGTGTTTACCAGAAGGTTCCTGAATAAATGAACTTAAATATGTGATGTTACGATAGTCAGACATGGCTGCGGTGTTTCTGGTCACTCTGTTCGAGTACTCTCCTCTGTTTTACATCTCTGTGGTGTCTTTGTGCTTCATTGTCACCGCCGCCATGGTGCTTGGCTGGTAAGTCAAACTTAGCCTGGTTAGCTTAGCATCAGCTTAGCCACTCCACTGATAACAACAACAACAACAACAACAACAACAGCGGTGCCTCTTCCTGTTCACACCATCTAAGGGTGTGTGACACCTGTCATTTAGTCAGTCTGTGAAAACATTCAGTCTCTGGTCCTATGATTTTTAGAGATGAGGGACCACAACCCTTACATCAGTACATGGTGATACTTCCCTAATTTGAGAAATAAGATTAGCCCTAATAGATGTGGACATTTTGAGATATTAAGTCGTAATTATGAGATAGTAAGTCAAAACTGTGAGACGGGAAACCTATTCCTGCAAGGTTTAAAAATCAAAATTCTTCTTCTTCTTTATTTTTTTTTTCTGGTACATGAGAATATTTTATATGCGTGCATTGTTATGGTGTCATTTAAAAAATTTTCTATTTTAAATTTAACAGAGGAGCAATAAAATAGCAACAAACAAACCTTCTCATGTTTTTTAGTAGAAAAGAAAGTGTTCTGCAATCACAATGTAAACTATTTCCAACAAGCAGACACATTTGAGTGCCCAAATATTGACAATAAGTGTGTTTTTAACAGAGAGTGTGCAGGTAATCTTGTCATTTTGATGGAATGTTTCCTCTTTGATGCAGCTGTCTCATGGATTATAGGTTATAGATGCAGCTGTCTGCTGTTTACCAAAAGTACCAGCAAGTACCAGCAAAAGAAAAAAAATGAAGAAAGCTTGTTGTCCTCTGTGGGCAATACCTCTAAAGATATTGGGTTCAGGTTGCTTGGAGGTCCTGCCTCTGGCAAAGCTAATACACAATCACTTTTTAGGAATTGGGCAGCACCTCTGGTGATCTAGATGCACTTTTCATGCTCAGGAACATTATTCTGGACTTGCTGTCTCACCAGCCTCTCACAGAGGGGTAAATCTCTCCCTCAATTTGTACCAACCGCTTGCAAATTATCCTCACGAGTTGGGAGATAGTCCCCCACCCCCAGGTATTATTTTTTCCTGCTATATTTTTCTTGTGTTGCATTATCTTGACAGTGTCCCTGCCACGAGTGTTTAAAAATGTTAGAATATTTAAAAAATGTTTAAAGAATGTTGCAGGCATCATATTTAGTATATAGTTTCAACTTTTAATGTTTAGTGTTTGCCCAAATTTCTAGTAAAAACAGGACTTAAATAATCTTTAAATTCTGTGTAACAGGCAGGCCGGTAATGTAACAACATGTTAAATAAACATGAAGGGGAAGCAGGGGGCATGAAAAATGTATTCACTTATTTGCTTTCTGCTTCCTGCAGGTTTGGTTTTGATGTACCAGTGATCCTCCGCAGCTCTGATGACTCAGAGTCTGTCCTGCCCACCCCTGAGAAACAGATGGTCCAGGTGACCAACCCTTTTAGCCTGCTGGTGGGCTGTGGGCCGGCCTCTGTCAAAGGTGAGAGCAGTGATGATCTCAGTAACCACAGAGAGCACAAACAAACCAACTGACCTCTCTGTGCATGGGTAGTGGCAGGAAAAGCTGTTTGGCATTGGCAGAGAAGATTTGGCAAATTTTTCATGGCTGCAACCAATATACTCAGCTCTGTTGCTCATCACATACATGCATGTTCCTTACAAATGTGGCTCCATGTAAAAGTGAAATAAGCAGTATAAGATAAACTGCCAAGAAGCATCATAACAACAAAGAAATAATAAACCGAGCATAAATTTAATTTTTATTCACTGTTATTCAATAATAACTGCTAAACTAAGACACAAAACAAAGAATGTTTTCTGCATCTTTTTTTATCTACTTCATACTGACCCGGCTAAACTGACTGGAAACTCACCCAGTGCCATCAAATGAAAAAAATGCTCTTCTTCTACTGCTCTTTTAGTGAAATCAGAATCAGAAATACTTTATTAATCCAGTTGGGGTTTAGTTACATTTATATAAATATGATAAATATATATCTTTAAATTATAAATGTATTGTTGCCATATGCTTATCACACAGTATTGGAGTAGAAAAAAATAATTAGGGATAAAATTGTGAGGGGCAATAAAATTTACAATAAAATGAAATAAAATTAGGAATAAGAAAGGATATAATAACATAAAAATAGAATGAAATGAAAAACTGAAATAAGTGTGTAATGGGTACAATGAACAAGAAGTAGGCAATAAAATTACAAGAAATACCAAAACTAGGTATGTTCAAGATAAGAAATTATTTGCATAATGATGTGACCAAACAAGTTAGTTTGAGGATATTAAATCTATTTCTTTGTGCAAGATGGAAATATAGCAACTGTGTTCAGCTCTGGATTTTAATTTAGAAAATTTCTGTTTGTAGTAGGTGTGGCCTTGACCAATGAACACCTTTGAAGTGTGCAGGAAAAACGGAGAGCAAAAATAAGCGCGACACAGTCGACTGTACCCTGCTGTAGTGACAGTCTCTATCACGTCTGCACAGAGAAGGTACTGTTCAGACCTGTGCTGTCACAGCCGTGTTCACAGAGTGTGTCTCTACCTCACAGATGGAGTGAACCTGAAGCCGTGCTGTCTGGAGCCCTGTGTGCTCACCTGTTTCTGGGGCTGTGAGGTCAGAGCCCTGCAGGGGGCGCTACATGCTCACCAAAATGGACGGATGATCTGCACGCCCCAACATTTTCAGGAGGCTCTGCAGCTCCGCTCCCTTCACTGTGAGAGCTTCAAGTATCCTTTGTACTACACATCAGACAACCACAGGGGACACTGCAACCTTCGCGTATTCCTGACTGTGTGAGGTGTTTGAGTTTTTATCGTTGAGCATTTAAAGCATGATGGGGACTCTAATAACACTGGGGAACGCAACTTTTGTTAAGTTAGGTCTGACAGCTCCTAATTATTGGGTGCGGAATCCAAAACTGATCTCAGTTTTTCTCTATCACGTCAAGTATTTGGACCAAAGGATCCCCGTTTTCTTAAAAAACACTGGGGAACAATTTGAAAAAAAAATATGTTGAGTTAGATTTTCAGATTAAGAAGGAGAATCCAAAATTGCAGTCAGTTTTTTTCTAGCACTACAAGTTTTTTCTCCACAGCTTATCCTCCAGATAAGCAAAACTCCACTGATTGAACGTTGCTTACCTGTTGAGAAAAAACTTGGTGTGCTAGAAAAAAACTGACTGCAATTTTGGAATCAGCATTCCAGTTTTACTTTAAATAAGCATAAAATTCTAACTCAACAGAATTTTTGTTTTCAAATTTCCCCGGTGTTGTGTGAAAGTTAATAATCTGTCACTTGTTAATTCGTATGACAAAGTTTTACAGAAATGAAGAATAAATTCAATTAAATGTAAAATTTTGTTCACAACAGCTCTGCGACTAATTCTCCATCCCAAAGCTTTGATATTTAGACTTTCATGTCAGAAAAGTGATGATTATACTTTATATGTATGACTGAAGTCGACTCCTCTGACTTCAACTTCTTTCTGTATAAGTTTTTAAATCTGTTTTTTGTTATTGCTTGAGGTCCTTCATTGATTACACAAGTCAGGTTAGTTCTAAACCGATAAGTAATGTAGAAATACATGGTGAAACTTTTGAAGGATAAAAATTAATATCCTGATGATGACTGGTGTCCATGTTTGGTAGCATCTTTGACTCACCTCCTCCTCAGTATCAGCAGTGAGGACAGGACAGAGCTCCACACCCAGATCCCTGCTGAACGTGGCATCACAGACTTTGGTCCTCCACCGAGGGAACGCTACCCCCTGGTGGCTGTGCTGACGCTAACAGAGCAGGAAGCGAGAGACACACACAACATTGTGAGTTACTTCACACACTCAGCAGTGTTTGGCTCTGAGTGTGATAATTCACTCTGCCACATTCTGCTTTAAAAATCCACAAACACACAGAGATGCTACACACTCTGATCCTACAGAAATATAAATGTAAATGAATCATCTTGTTGTGTTTCCTCTCTCAGGTGGTCAGTGTGAGCGTGGTTCATGTTCCTGATGATAAATACAGCCTCTCTGCCCGGGTTCTGTTTCAGTACCTGCTCACCTCACAGGGAAATATGTTTGAGTTAAAGGTACGTCACATTTCTGCTTTTACCTCACTCTTCATGAAAGTCATACTCATTCTGAAAGATGTGTTTCTACCACAGAAAGCACACTGAGGATTCGGACAGCCAGGGTGCATTTGTGTTTTAGCAATATTATACCTACCAACTTAAAAGTCTGACTGACATGGAGCAATATTAACCGTCTCAGGAGCAAAAAATTTTGGTTCTAACCAGTCTGAGAACAGAAATTTTAGGTTGGAACCGAAAATCAAAAATATTAAAACACTTTTTCTGTTTGGAAATTAACCTATTGGGAAAAAATTCTGGTTCAAGGCCTTGATCCTAAAAAGATAATGGAACCTCCAACAAATAAATATAAAGTAACAAATCTGTATGTACAGGTTTTCAAATCTCTTAATGTCCATATGTTGTAGAAATCCCTGAATCTGTCCGTAAACTGATCAAAATGCTCCATATTAAAAACAGTAAAAGATCTTCTCGTTCACAAGACTTGCCGAAATGATAAGTTTGCCACATTGAATCAACTTACTGGTTCATGGGACATTGGAGGGGAGGCTCTCAAACACCGTGTCCGCCCGTTGTACTGGCCCATACAGGTCAGAGCGAACTGGCCAATAAGAGGGAAGGCGGTTTGTGGAATGGGGAGGCTTAAAGAGACAGAAGTGTTTCAGACAAAGGCTGAAATAAAGGTTTTCTGAAACACCAGTGAGAAGAAATAGGACTTTTTTAGCTGTAAATTATGTAAAGATACTACAGTGGTACAAGAGGGATTGAAAAAAAGATGAAAAAGATGCTCGATACCCCGCTTTAACAGGAGCCAAAGGTCACCTTAGAGACAGGGTCAGGAACTCAGATGTCTGGAAAGAGCCTGAAGTAGAACTTTTACACTAGTCACAGTAGTTTGGGCTTCTGATCAGGAATCTGCTTTTGTCCCTGGTACAAATGTCCTTAAGTCTTCATCAGTGTCATATCAAACCTGTCTTGTGTCCTCTGCAGCCCCTCTTCATGTCAGCTGACAGCGGGGGAGAATCAGGCGTCTCAGAGCGGATCCCTGAGACACCAACTGAGCCCAGCAGGTCCAGCAGACCAGATCAGAGTGTAGTCCAGGAGGAGGATGAGAAGGAAGAGGAGAAAGAAGAGGAAGAAGAGGAGGAGTGGGCAGGAGGAGGGAGCAGGGACTGTGTGGTGTGTCAGAACGCAGGCGTGAACCGAGTGCTGCTGCCCTGCAGACACGCTTGTGTGTGTGACGGCTGTGTGTCGCGCTTCCAGCACTGCCCCATCTGCAGGGCCTTCATCCTGGAGTCCTTCACCCTGACACCTGGACCACCTTCACCCTGACACCCAGAGCAGCTCCACCCACACTGTGTATTTGTTTGCGATCTTGAATGTGTCCCGGTCCAGCTGTCAGAACAAAGTCATCATCATCAGATATTCCTAAAAATCAGATGTTTTAATTCTCTGGAGATAATTATGAATCTTTTATTTTTAACCCTTTAAACTCACTTTTCTCTCTGACAGTGTTTGACAGTCAGAATTTTTTTTCCTCCATAATGCCAGTTTACATGTCAGCATGAGGTCTGTGCTTCACTCAGTCTGATCTTATAACCCTCTATGTCACTGCTGATCATCAAAACATCAGTGTTTATGTGTGTAAAAAGTTACAAATATATTATACTGCTTTTATGTACAGATTATTTATTTTTACGTTTATGTTTTAGGAATAATAACGTGCCCTTTAGTTGTTTTAAAGGGCCAGAGCAGTATTTATTATACAGCCAATCAGAGAAGCTTTAATATTTGTCTGTACCAATGGCTGTCACAAACAGACCAAGAGGAAGGATAAAAACATTGAAGACAGTCTGACTTGTTCCTGTGTGTGGTTCTATTGAAAAGCTGATTCAGAATTTCAGGAATGCTATTCATAAAAAAATTTCACTGCAAAAACTGAATTCTAAGAAAATCATTTTGTCTTGTTTCATAAAACTTCTCATTATTCCTCTTTTGAGACATTCAACTGACAAGTCCAAAAAATGTCTTTTTTTCAAGTTATTAAAAGAGAAACGGGGTCAGAGTTGCTTTGAACAAGTCAAGAAAAAAAATCTGCAGATGGTAAAAGAAAAAAAAGCACCTTCTTTTTAGACATTTTTCTAGTTTCAAGTAACTTGTCAAGCAAATTTCTCTTATTCCTTTTCTTCTTGGCTGTAACTAGTGGTTATCTGACTTCCTGATGTTTTTCTATTGGGGACTGACCAATACAAATTTTTCAAGGCCAATGCTGATACTGTTTTTTTTCCCCATTACCCTAAGCTGATCTTTTAATGCACACTGCTGATTCTCTTTGTCTGATATTTGGGGCTGGTTCTGCTTTTACTTCCTCAACTTGCATCAGAAAAGTGATACAATGAAAACAAATGATATGAGTTTAAAAAAATGGAACACTCATTGAACTATATACTATATAATCCTTAAACAAGATGGAAAAGAGGTGGAATATGTTGCAAACTTCTACTTCGGTTGCTTAACTCTGCAGTCTGCAAGGGGAGGAGCAAGGTATGTCTGTGAGTAGATTGTAGTGTGTCCTAGTAACACAGAGCTGTCTGAGGATGCCTGTCAGCAAATCACACTCGGGAAAACGCACCAGCGAACCCCCCTAAGTATTGACCCATGGCAATACAAGTGAAAACCCCAAAAATTTGACTAATATATCTGCCTATATAGGTTTATTCTTATTTTTTATTATCTTCACCCAATGTTCTCATTCTACTCTGACCTCGAGCATCAACAAGATATTTTCCTAATGATAAAACCATCCACAGACAGAGTGAGGATATAATGTTTATTTCACTACATGAAGTTAATGTACAGGGCGTGTGTTTCAGTGTGAACACCAACAAATGGAAAAATCAGTCACTGTGACAGGAGAGAAATGACCTTTTCAACATAAACAAAGATTGGATTTGTTGTCATTGAGAAAACTTCACAGCAAACATAAGAAAGAATGGATTTATACAGGCTTGTAATCCAGTTTGGACTCCAGCTTTTTCGAGTCGGCCACTTTCCTCACCGCTTTCATGAAGTCCTCCTGAGTGACGTACTCACGATCAGAGCGAATTGCAAAAAGACCTGCACACACACACACACACACACACACACACACAAAACATGAATACACAGATCTGATGGTAAAATACATAAAGGTGTGTATGGGCTCAGAGTCTGACCTGCTTCTGTGCAGACGTTCCTCAGATCAGCTCCATTAAATCCATCAGACAGCTTCACAATGGCCTCAAAGTCTGAAAGACAGAACGAAAGGGGAGTGAAGAGAGAGACTTAGCATCATCAGCAGCAGCTCTGCTCTGAAGGAAGGAGGTGCTGCTGAGTTTTTGTGTGGAATAAAAAGCACTGTGAGCCTCACCGATCTCTCCGTGTTTGGTGATGGGGCTGGAGTGGATCTTCAGGATATCCAGCCGAGCCTGCTCGTTGGGCAGCTCGATGTCTGAGGATCAAATCAGAATTTAACACAGTTAGCGGACGTGTGTGTTCTCAGTGTCAGGTGACGGTCGTGAACACGGTGAGCTCTTACGGATCTTGCGGTCCAGCCTCCCTGGCCTGAGCAGGGCTGGGTCCAGGGTGTCGGGTCTGTTGGTGGCCATGATCATCTTCACTCTGTGCAACGTGTCGAAGCCGTCCATCTGGTTCAGGAGCTGAAAATCACATCAACACAGACTTCAGCACAGAGATTATCTACAACTGAGAATCAGAATAAAAGTGACAGAGGTGTGAACAGAACACAGAACCAGGTGAGGTGAGCTGATCACTCAGGGGCCTTTTACACAACAATGGTTTTAGGCTGAAACACAAAAGTATAGTTGCGTTTCAGTCCCTCGTTCACACAGAAATGGTGTTTCAGCCGAGCTAATATGCAAACTGTAGTGAACAGCTATCTGAGTGGAATTTTCTGAAACCCTGTTTCACAGTTGCCATGTAAACGGCATTTCAGTGGAAGCGCTGACATCATGCGCAGCTTGGCACGTGTGCATTAAACCTTCACTGAACTGTGCACCAACCAAACAACGACAACAATAGCAGGCTACGTTTTCATTCTTGTGCAACTGAATCTGACTGCCTTCCAAGAAAATTTGCGTCTGTTGCACCATTTCTGAAATAAGCTAAGATTCAATATATACGCCAGATGATCAGCTCACCTCTACTTCAGCCTCTAAATCATTATTGTGTGGACAGAGGGCCTCTACAGTTTTACCACCATCTACAGGCCTGAAATGAGTACTACGACGTTTTAAGTCCCTCACCATTTCAATAGAAGTGCTTTTTTTCCCACTGCTTTTTCTGCATTTTTGGGTGAAACGTTGTGAAGTGTTGTCCTGTAAACAGGACCTTAATTTAATGAGTTGAGTACTGAACCAGTGTTTCCTGTGAACACGTTCAGTTCTGTGCCCTAAAAGGTGAATGGACTGTTTATAAATCTAGTCTTCAAACTGTTCAGAGCTCTTTTGCAGTTCACCTCGCATGTCAACTCATTCACACAGACGACGTGTAGAGCTCATCGGGTTAATCCAGGGTGAAGTGTCTTGCCAAAGGATAGTGGTAACTGGGATTGAACTAATCTCCCAATTGAGAGGCAAAAAACTCCATCAGCATCACTGACTGAGCCTCAGCCCCCCCTACAACAAAAAGTCCATCACCCCAGGATGAAATTTAGACCCCAGTTCCTCCTGTTCAAAGCACATAGTCCTCAGGGAAAGTTCCTGCAGTCAAAAAGCACCTTTATATAAACTCTAGTGTCAGATTAGACGTGTGAGATTAAAGGTGTGACTTACTGACTATCAGGCAGCTTTAACAAGACCAACCTGCTCTCTTTAAGCAGAGACAAACACAGAAGCTAACACACAGATCTTTTCCTAAAGACGATCACACACTCCTGTAGGTTCATTCAGATATTGCCTGGTCAAAAACAAAGTTGCCACTCAAAGAAAGGTCACACACTAATATTTTGTTGGACCACCTTGACTTTGATAACAGCTCAAATTCACTGTGGCATTGTTTTGATAAGCTTCAACAATGTCACAAGATTTATTTCCAGTGTTGCATTAGTTTTTCACCAAGATCTTATATTGATGATGAAAGAGTCTGTGCAAAGCCTTCTCCAGTTTATGCAGGTCCTCAGTTGACCTCATTCTTTGGGTACATCATGTTACTGAACCTAGACCTGAGCAACTGCAGCAACCCCAGATCATAGCACTGCCCTCACAGGCTTGTACAGTAGGCACAAAGCATGATGGGTGCATCACTTCACCTGGCTCTCTTCTGATGTGAAAAAAAACATATTAAATTATTATTTGTGTAGTAGAAATATTTTGACTTTGGCTTTAAACACCAAAATAATATGTGGAATTGATCATTTTATTTTTGATCAGACTGACCTTCACCTTTGAGGTTCAGTTTGTACATTTCAGTCATCACTTACATTGACTCAATCATCACAGAGTCACTGTGTTGTGAGATTATTAGTGCGGCTCATACACCTGGTGCACCACATGGTGTAGCAGCACGTCACTGAGTTACTTTGAGATTTTTAACCTTTATAACAACATCAACATGAACAGTGAAGATTACATTAACTAACCAGAAAACAAACGTGTGTTGTGGAAATAGGATCCCACAGGTTTATAATAATATAATAAATACAGGTTTACCTCCATCAGAGTCCTCTGGATCTCTCTGTCTGCTGACGTCCCCTCAGAGAAACGACGACCACCTTCACGCACACAAAACAGACACGTATAACACAAATTCATTCAGGTGTTCAAACTGTCTTTTGTAAATGACTTTTTGGACTGATCTTGATAATATTTCCTTTTCATTATTTAAGTTTTACGCTTTTTTTTAACAAAATATCATTTTTATGTTCATAAGTAAACTTATTATGACTGAATTCATCCTCAAAGCAGATCAGTTCCTGAACAAAGCTGAGTGTGTGTTTGAGTGTGTGTGCATGTGTGTCATACCGATGGCATCGATCTCGTCCATGAAGATGATGCAAGGCTGGTGGTCTCTGGCGTAGTTAAACATCTCTCTGATCAGACGGGCGCTCTCTCCAATGTATTTATCAACTATGGAGCTTGACACCACCTACAACACATACAGACGTACACAGTTAAAACAAGGCACTGAGCAGAGGCTGTGCAAACATATCTGGACCCAAAACACCAACACATACTCACCTTGAGGAAGTTACAGTCGAGCTGACTGGCCACAGCTCGGGCCAGCAGAGTTTTTCCTGTACCTGATAGAGAAGAAACCAAACATTATTCAAGCTGAGATTACAGAAACAAAGCTAAATAAGAAATCAAACGATTGTTTTCTGGGTGTAGTTCAGACCTGGGGGTCCGTAGAGCAGACAGCCTTTAGGAGGGATGATACCAACCCTCTGGAAGAGCTCAGGGTTGGTCAGAGGGAGCTCAATCACCTGATCACAGAAACAAAACATTTTGACTCAGAAGCAGATGGAGACATCACAAAGTTTAACAACTCACCTGTTAAATCTATGTGACGTAATGATCTTCAAATATCTCAAATCTCTACAATACAAATACTCCTTTAAGTGAATGTGTGTGTTTTACCTCTCTCAGCTCTCTGATCTGTTCAGACAGTCCTCCGATCTCAGAGTATGACACACTGCCAGGGTCCTCATGAGACATGTTGTACACCAGAGGATCCACTTCCCTGGGCAGGTACCTGTGATAACACACACACGTCAGTTAAGTTCAGAAAACTATGAAGTATCAAATATTTGCATTTCTGTTGTGAGATTAATCATAGGTTAACCACTGGCTGTACATATTTCTCCACACCACACACGCGCCCATGTCCACATTTTAAATCAGTGATTATGATCAGGGATATATCTAGAAAGTCCTCACAGTCCCTTTATCTTTCTCAGGTCCAAGAAGGCACCAGACCTTTCAACAGATCTGGTAAAATTTCCAAGTCTAGAGCTGCTGCGAATGCAATGATGGGATTTCTTGCAACTGTTTTTATAGTTTCTTGTTTAAATGCCACTCAACTATAGACAGAGAAACAGGGAATTTTAAAGTGAGGCCCTGTGTAACATCTTTAGTCAAATAGCAACAGTGAGCACTGGTGAGTAAGGCTCTGGGGTTGAGGTTGTGACCCCTAAATGAGCACTAACAGGTGTGCTGATGGATCCTGTATGAGAGGATGTACTGAGTGTAACACTGTACCTCATGATGGTGAGTGTGGTCATGTCCAGAGCCACTCTGGTCCCAGGCTTCAGCTGAGATTTATCCAACTGAAAAAAACAACACACAATATAAACACTGACCATTACCAGACTGTATCTGATTCATTACTTTTCTTAAAAACACAAAAACAAAAGTTCTGAGCATGCAAGGAAAGAACAGGTAAGAGCTTTCATGTCCTGACTTACATGTGACTGTTTAAAAAACAAATCTAATGGTTGCAGCAGAATCAGAGATCACTTTGTCTCTATTTATCTCATGTTGCCAAACACCCGGTGTTAAGACAATTCAAAGAATTTAGCCCAATGTATGAGAGGCAGAGCAGAGATTAAAGAGGATGTTCAGCACTCACCTGTCTGCGACATCCAACCACATATCGAGGACCATTAGTGGCCTTCACAATGACTGTAATGAGAAAAAGAAACAGAAAAATCATGTGTAAGCGGAATACAGTTTACTCTGAACAGTTAAAGACCTGGTCACAGGCTGTGGAGGAATCTGAGAGACAGCACTACAGGGGCACGATGGTGACACAAAGCACAGTTCATTCAGCAACTAATGACCCTCTTGGTATTTTCATAACATTTCTTTGAATTTAAACCACACAAGAGCGAGCTTACATTTCTCCTCTGTGAGCTGTTTAAGCACCTCCCCAACAATCTGCAGAGAAAGGGAAACCAAGTTTAAAACATATAAAGCTGAATCAGATTGAATTGTTTTGCAAGTGTTTTCTGCTAAACATCCTCAGAGAATAACTGACACCAAAAGACAAAATCCTTATTCTTATTTCTGCTTCAACATTTTTGATCTGAAGATAAAACCGATCACATGTTGACCTGACAGCCCATCCGGCAAGTGCAAAACGTGGCTTTTTCAAAAGCCTCAGTAAAACACTAAAATTTCAAGCACAAGTATTTCACATGCTGTTTGTAATGAATGTTTATATCAATTGATCTGTTTGTTTGCAATGCTAATTTTGTTCATGAATATGATGGTGACACATGCTCATTACGCTACAGCAGTATGATGATGAGCTAATTCACTGATAAAAAAAAAAAACTAAAGTAAAACCTCAAGACACAGTGTCCACAGAAGGAGAGTTTAAAACAAAATTTAAGTGTTATGAGTTTGCGAAAATTAAATCTAGACTAACATTACAACATAACTTCCAAAAGCTACAATGTGATAAAAACAACAGTTATTTTATCTCAAGGCTAAAAGTAGAACTAAATCAGCAGAAGATGTTTAAGACAAGGCGTGACAGGTGTCAGAATCAGCAAGTTTGTTGTTGATTTGTCCGACAAACACAAACTTACCCATTAAGTTTTAACCATTAAAGTGACAAAAAGAGGTTAAAACATTTACCTGTCCCACGCTCTGCAGAGCCTTCAGGTCATTCTCTGATTTTTCATACTGTTTGGTCTGTTCTCTCAGCTGTTCCCTCACTGAAAACAAACACAAACCAACAAACACAGTAATGTAACTTGTGCATCAAAGCAACACATCCTCAGTGATGTTAGCTCTTAGCATGTAAACGTTCCCAATAATTGTTGCAGTCGAGGCATGTTTCAACATAATCATGACAAACAAAGACCACTAACTTACAAATTAAACGTCATTACAGCTTCAACAATACTGTTACTACTGATCGTTGCCTTATAACTGCTGAGCTAGCATTAGCATAGTTAGCGGCTAACTCCCATTCATTCCTATGAGGATGCTAACTGCATGACAAAGCAGTAGCTAGCTGTGTAGCTAACTCGAGCTGTCTGTTTAATAACATTTATCTCACACAAAGACAACTACTTTTTTTATTTTGTATGACTGACACACACTGAGCAGTCACGAAAATGTGTCTCTTACGTTCTTTTAGCCGTCCGTCCACCTCTTTATGTTCCAGCAGTTTTTTTCTGTAGTCCTGCAGCGCCTTCTCTCTGCTGTCCGCCATCATGCCGCAGTCAATGCTGGGAAACTGCTGCGTCACAGCCCGATGTGATGACCTCAGAGAAACAGACGCTCCTCCTTAAAAGTAACAAAATACCAAAAGTGAACACCAAAACTGAAAAATAAAAACTGACCCATACATTTGTTTTACTCTAAGGCGCGGGATCAGAGCCACAAAACACTGAGTTTTTGTCATCATGTTGAATTTTGAGTATAAAAGATGAGATCAGAGTCCGAAGTCAAATTAACATTAAAAGTGAAAAAAAAAAGAAAAAAAAAGACATTGAGATATGTTTATGCCTTTGGCAGAGGATTTGAGTAACTGGAGAAAAATGTATTATGATTGGGGTTTTTTTTGTCATTATTGTTACGAGAAAAAAGTTTGAATTCTAAGATTACAGTCAAAATTTTGAGTTCAAATTTCTAATTCTGAGAACATGGTCAGAATTATGGGATAAAAAATCTGGCTTTAATCTCAGTCTTTCGAGAAAAATGGTCAGACGAAAAAGTCACAATTCTGAGTTCAAAGTCTGAAATACTCAGGCTTATCACTTCAAAATCAGAATTCTGACATTTTTTGTCCAGATATTGACACTTGCCTAATAATGTAGTGAAATTGTTAACGGATGTCTCAAATCAATAATGTGAAACTATTTTACATCTCTGATTGCTCTCTCATTTATTCATCCTGTTACTTTTGGCAGTATTTTGAAATCTGACTTGACTATGTATTTATTTATTTACCTAATGACAGTTTGGTATCTTTTACTTCTCACTAATTTCATACTCTCAGAATAAATACACATAATTTCCCTTAAAAATTAATTGATCTTAACCTATTCATTTATTTATTTATTTTAAAAAGATCAGAAAGGATGATTTGTTGAGACGAGATGGTTATTTTTTAGAATAAACTGTCGTTACCCAGTTTCTCTCAAAGAGTGAGAGCTCTCCTGTCAGATTAAAGACACTGAGTGTTTTCTATATTTAGCTCGCTCTGTAGTAATATTGAGGCTTATGTGGCTTTGACAGTTAGGGGCGGGTCCAGTGACACCTCACTCACCTCTAAGCCAATCAGGAGGCTCCGCGCTGCGGGGTCATCGGTCAGGGGTTGCTAAGGGGAGTTGAAGATGGCGGCGTGCGGACTACGTTGTCGGATCCAGTGAAACAGATTTGATGAAGCGGGTTTTACTCAGGAGTTAACCGGCTGTTCCGCCCTCTCTGCTGGTTATCCTGTCAGATTCTCTCCCGGGGGTACTTGGGCAGTCATGGCGCTGCTGTATGGACTGTTGTGGCGGCTCCTTCTCTTTCTGGTCCACGTCAACAGAGCGCTGGTCTCCTGGCTCCGTGTCCGGCTCCGGAGCGCTCAGGGCCGGCTATGGGAGCGGGCAATGGCCGCTCTACTGCTGCCGTTAGCCTTAGCCGGGTTCCCGGACCAGCAGAAGAAGTTGAACCATGTAAACCCCGATGCTAACGCTAACCCGATGACGGGGAGCCGAGCTGCGGGTCGCCGGGCTCGGTGGCTGTCTGACGGCAGGTCTTTGGAGAAGCTGCCGGTACATATTGGCCTGTTGATGGCCGAGGAAGAGCTCAGCTACACGGACACAGCCAACCTGGTGGTGTGGTGTATGGCTGTGGGTATTTCTTATGTTAGCGTCTACGACCAGCACGGTGAGATTACATGTTTTAATACTTTTAGTGTGTCTGTGTCAGAGTTTCCTGCTAATCCTGATTCCACATTGATGGACCATGTGTAGAGTAATCTACATCAACTTCAAGTGTGGTGTGTGCTGAAGAGCACATGTGTCAAACAGATGTGTTAGATCTGAGGATCTGATTTAATCCAAAGGGAAGAAGACCCATTCTGAAAAATCAAAGTAAATACTAAATGCTGAAAAAAGTGCTTATTCTGTGTGGTTTACTGCTGTCTGGTCTACAGTAAACTTCGCCCTGAAACAGCAGAACTGCCTTTAATGGCTGGAGTGAAGTTTTCTCTTGTCAGCAATCTTTCCTTCCTCTGTTATGTGGTTATATTCAGGTAAAAAGCTCATGCTTGAATAGTTTTCTCATTCAGTATTTTTAACCTTCTTTGATAGAAGTAAAGAAACTGTACCCCCTGATCACTCCTTCTCCTCCTCCTCCTCCTCCTCCTCCTGCCCTGTTTTATTTCAGTTCAGTCATATGATAGCTGTGGTTATATTAGTTTGTTCCACATTTTGAGCTGCAGGATGTACAGTAATGTCTCTGTCTAGAGAGGAAACCGACAGTCAGACTGTGAGATTGGATCTAAAAAAAATCTGTAAAATTTTGTACCTTCTGGTGTGTGTCCTTTATCTGTTAAGAGCGTGACGCTGTATGATTTTTTATGTCTTCTACAGGCTGATAGATTGAGTGCTTGCACATACACGCATACACACAAGAGGTCTAAAGCATGTGATTTAAAAGTCAGAAAAAGACTGGAAATGTGTTTCTTTTCATTGAAGCTGTTCTTGAAAAGAGTACGAAGTGCAGAGAAAGAGAAATAGTGGGCAAAACAAAAAAAAAGTGTGTGCTAAGTCTTCTGTCTGTCTCAATGTGTCTTTCTTCGCGGATGCTGCATTGTGAATGTGTTTATCATCCTCAGGCATCTTCCAGAAGAATAACTCCCGTGTGCTGGAGGAAATTGTGAGGCAGCAGCAGGACTTGTTGGGTATAGACGGGTCGAAATACAGCGTGGAGTTTCTAAGCAATGGTAGCGACAAACAGCAGCACCAGGGTAAGAAATGTTTCATCACTGTCAGCGCTCTAAACTAAACTGATTTTTTATATCACAAGGGAACAAGAGTGAGAGATTAGAAGGCACAGAGCGAGTCCTAAACAGACCTAAAACAAAATCTCCCACCTTCTTTCCCCTCTTTGACAAACAAGAGTGAACCAGGCCTAGTTTGAACCTCCAGTATTGCGTAATTTAGTTTCACCTCACATCACCCTGAAACACTTCAACATGAACCCACACAACAGGGGAGATACCACAGACAAGCAGCTGTGATAAGTAGCAAAACTCCATTTGAGAGCTGTTGCAGATAAAATATGAAATCAGTATCTCAGCAGCATTCAGAAGCTGTTTGATAATGTGGTTTTTAAAATTCTAAAATGATTAACCCTTTGATACGGAAGCCCTTAAAGGCCATGCTTTTCTACAACATATGTGCTCAGTTTTCTTCAGATAATGAGCTAATCTCAGATGTTTTCTCATATTAATGACTTATTTTGTGACTTAATAATAAGTTTTTATGACACCCATCCTTCTATTCAACTGTGGTCATGCTGTGTACGGGCTTTTGTAAAATGCAGTCACATCAACCAGGCTTTGAATTCTGTTGCGCATATACAGCAAAAGTTATGGCTGTGTCTGTGATGTGTTCAGTGGCACCGTGGAAAGTTGGGTTCTCTTGGTGAATGAATGATGCTAAAAATCCAGAAATGGAAATCAAATCTTTATAGTCTTGTCTTGAAATACATCAAAATACATTGGAAAGCTAATGAACAATTAAATTTTAGACAATTTGACTCGAGGATCAGACTTCTGAAGCCCAATCACTGAAATAGTAGCTAGCAGCTTTGCTTTCTGGAGATAACGTGAAAAATAAGTTATTACCCCAAGAAAAAAAACCCTGAAATTTACTCTTTATCTTGAGAAAATGGAGCAAAACTATTTTTAAAAAATTGTGGCCTTTAAGGGCTTCTGTACCTTGGTTTCTAAAATAAAGGTAAAAAGATCAAACATTTTATAATTGAACTGATAACAAGATTTTACACATTCAAATTTCAGAACAAAAAATTGAAATGCCACGCAACCGAGAAGAAAAGAGATCATATTCTGTTTTCTTGTAAAACAAACCAGTCTTCATTAACAGCCACTTTGGCAACAGTGAGAGGTGGTGCTCATGGGAAATGCAGTCTTTGTTCTATCCTCAAAAGCACTACATATTTTGCCCAGAGGTTAAGGGTCAACACAACTTGAATATTCCTCACAGTGCCTTAAAGATATTGGGTGTTGGACTAATTTTTAAATAATTAACTGAAAAAGAAAATCAGATCTTAAAGTAGATGGGAGTCTCATTGCTTCATTTTGACCTGTAAACAGTGAAGGCAGAGCTCTTGAGTTTCTACATTACAACCAACTAATTATATCTATGACCACCACTGAAGATAATATTAGAATTGAAACAAGTCCTAAGTTTGTCTGCACTGTAATCTGAAAGTGCCGACCCATGTGCAGTCTTGGTACCTACAAAAAAACCACAAACCCTTAAGTGACTGACACCTGTGTTGTCCTTGCAGGGAAGGGAAAAAGCCCAGTGTTGATGCTGAAGCAGCCTTAGCATCTAGAGGTGGACTGAGGAGAATCAGAGATCAGCAGAACAGATTTTTTGAAACAATGTGATGTTAACAATCCAAACCCGGAGAGGTCTTTGTGGTGAAACTGCAAATGTAACCATTTCCTGTTCCAAGCAGGCTGAGCAAGTTAGTCCAGGCCTCTTCTACCACAGTAGAGTTAAACTCCTCCTCCTTGAGGAGTTGGAGGGGTTGCCCAATCAGATGAGAAGTTTAATCTCTCCAGTGTCTCCTCATGGTCTCCTCTCAGCTGGAGGTTCAGACGTCTGGATCCCCACACGTTGTTATAATGAGCTGTTCTTCTAAAATAACTCTGAGGGGCACAAATCAGATTACTAACATGTAGCCTGGTCACCTTAAAGCAGATTAACATACTTAAAGATTACATATAACCTGGATCCTCTGAGTGAATGGGTCCGTGCAGAAACAGTGTGAACATTAATCACTGATACTTTAAACACAAAGCTGCATGGTATGATTCATAGACCTATAAGAAACAATGGGTGTGAATGAAGCTGTGGTTGTTAAATTTCAGCGGTTTATTGAACACTTCCACCCTTTCATCGATCACATGGTGCATTCGATGCCTCAGCAGCTGTAAGAGCCAGAAGTCCTAGAGCAGAGATATTGATTAGTATGAACACTCAGATACAAGAAGAACATCCTTCCTGTTTGTTAACATTCACTGGACCTGAACATTAAATTACCTCTAAACAGCTGAGTGACACATCACATATCACCTGATTACAAACACATATGTACCAGGGCTGGGAAATAAAATGCAGATTATAACGCACTATGGCCTGCTGCAATATTCTAATCACAGACAGTGCAATAAAATGACCAGATACAATTTTATGGAGTAGATGTTTTAAGCTCTAAACCAGTGTTACTCAATCCTGCTCAACCAAAGAGCCGAACTGTTGAAAACTAACTCTGCAAGAGAAACAATCCAAGTGGTGATAGGTGAGAAATTGGCAGGAAGTAGCGATAAAAAAATTAGTTTAAGGTGGTGAAACTGTTAAAAAGTAGTAAAAATTGGTGAAAAGGATGAAAATAAGGATAAAAGTTAGAAAAAAGTCAGAAAATAGCAAAAAAAAGAAAAGAAAAAAAGGTCAATAAGAGCGAAAGAAGTGAAAAAGGGCAAAAAAAGCAGTCATGGGTAGCAAAAGTGGTACTGCGTGCATAGAAATGATCATACTTTTCTAAGGCCTTACCTTTCAGTGTAAAATATCTTTTTTTATTGTTCTGATGTGATTTTCTAATTTTTGATGTTTATTATTGGCAATCTAAAATCATGAACATTTCTAGAAATACAGGCTTGAACTATTCACCCTTTGTATAATGAGTCTATATGGTATGTGGGTTTCACTTTCTGAAATGAGAGACCAAAAATATTTAACTTTTTGATGATATTCTGATTTTTCAAGATGTACCCAAATAGGCAAACAATCAAAACAGCACTTCTCTTAAAGTTGTTTATTCCGAGTTTTCTATATCTAATAAGATTCTTATTTTAACCCATAGTATTTTATTGCTTGTGTTTGACAACACATAAGATGGGGAACCTAAACATAGTTGCACAATAAATCGCGTTTGTAATATAGGGAAAAGTAATCCCATTTAGATCATTTTTGCAAATCGCTCAGCTCTAATACATTCACACCCTGCATCAGAAGAAAATGACCCCAAGCCCCCCCCCCTACTCACTCCTGAAGTTTAATATTACACAAAAGCACCCTAAAGTTAAACCTGCGGGTCGTTTTCACTGTTCCCGTCTTGTTGTGTTTCTGATGAATGGTCAGTGGTAGAGCGGGAACACAATCCTCTGGAGGTGTCAGACGTCTTTCTCGTCTTTTTTCTCTCAGGAAACTGAATCTGCCCCTGAAAAATGAACCACATCCACAGGTTTCTGCCTCACAAAAATACTTTCATGACCCCAAACTGTATTTACCAGCTTTTTCCGTGAGAAAGGATTTTTTAAGAGCACTTCTGGGATTTTTTTAAGCTGGGCTTTATTTTTTTTAATACATTTACAGGTTTGACTGATTAACAACCACAAAAAGTTTCAAAAACGTCCTCAGTGGCCCTTCTCATCATCATGACTGGCTGTAAAACAATCCTAAATGGATCAAAGTGTGTTCTTGATACTGTCACTGACAGGCTTCTCTTCTCTGTATTGTTATACAGAGAAAGTACAATTTTTAAAATCAGAAACAACTGTGACGTCAGTCTCCAAAAAGGCTTGATTTACAAAGACACTAAATCTACCACAGTGAACATAGGACTTACTGGTCTGTTCGTTCGTTTATTTGATTGTGTGGCTTTGTTTTTTTCAAAGCCAACACAGTATTAGTGTGTTGAAACAAAGTCAAACTAACTTGTCAAAGCTGTGGTGGAGCAGCTGGTTTTATCAGCTTTGGATACAGTGTCCTCTCTGTTTGGAACACAAAGCCTGGGTTACACAAAGTGAAGGTTTTATTACAGTGTATATCCTTCACCTGTAGTCTAACACCTGTCCTCACCCGTCTGCACCGTTTTCTCTGGGTGCTGTCACAGGTGTTTCATCACGTCTATGACACACCTGTTCTTCTGTCTCTGTCACAGAACTGTTTCTGTGACTGACAATATGAGACACTTTGTATGTTTCATTTGGAGTTATTACTGTTTAATTGCTCAACATTTACAATAGGTGATCCAATTGTTTCTTCTTTATAACAAGGCTTTGGAAAGGACTTGGTCTCATATCTTTAAAGAGGGGGTATTAGTACTTTTTTTTTTATATCCCTGTGTTACCCCTTTAGTAGGGCCGGGCAATTACTCATTGGGTGATATTTGAGCTGACATAAATCTGCCGTGTTGGTTTTTTCAGTTTCCCCTTCTTGTAACTTTCTCCCCTCTAATTTATCCTTAACGTTAGTGATGTTTCTTTAAAACTACAGTGAATTCACCTGTTACAGTGTGTTAACCCTGCTTAGTTAAAGAAAAGTCTAACTGTCAATCATCCTCTGTCTCATCAGGCATGTGAGCAAAAGCTAAAGTACTTTCCTTAAACTATTAGCCCTGGTGTTATTCAACAGGTAGTTGTTTGTTCCAGGGTGTTCAGTTTAATTCTCAGAGGATGAAAAGGAGATATGACTTCACTCTTAGTCTTCAGACTGATTCACTGAGAGCTGTCAGCTGCTTCAGAATCACACACAGTGTTGGGAAGGGTGCCCTGTGTGTGAAATACCTCATAGCTCCTCAAATCCACTATGGAGGCCTGTTTTGGGCAGGACTATGGGCAGTCCTTGGTGTTTGAGGCCCACCCTTACAATTTGTTATGAACCAACTCATGTTCCTGTAAATCTGGTGAAAACATCTCAAGAATCTGCACATAAAAATAATGTTGTGTTAAATCTTCAGATGCTCGGTTTGATTAAAATTTGCCCATGTCTTTCTGGGCTATTATTTCTAAAATAAAATCACAGCATGTTAGAGGACTCTGAAAGAAGCCTTGACTTCAGTTATTTATGGAACAGGCAGAACACAGAGAAGTTAAGAAGTTTAGTAGCGTCTCCTGCCGGCCAGGGTCACTGAAAGTTCAGGCTCCCTTTGGAAATAGTGGTGTTACAAAATCTTGGTACAGACATACATCATCATCCTTTCTTTTATGACAGCAAAGAAAGCATCAAACATGAATATATTTTTTACTCAGCAGTTTTCACAAAACCACTGTGATGTGATTTCATGTTAATCATGGGCCATGTGTTTGGTGTCATTTTATAATTCACTGACAGTGTTTGTTTGTTTTTTTTTGCCTGGATTTTAATGTTATCTCTCTCTCTCCCTCCCTGTCAGTGTTGTCACTGCGCTCCTCTGTGAAGCTGTTGTGTCCTGATGACGGGAAGCAGAGCATCGTGCAGGTGGCTCAGCAGCTCTGTCGCTCTGTGGAGAAGAGAGAGAGGAGCTCTCAGGACATCAGTGTCAGCATGCTGGACTCTCTGCTCAGAGGTGCCTCATCTCTACCTCTAACTCTAACTCCATCTCTGGGAACATGTAGGCAGCGTGTGTATGTCTGTAGTGTCTAAATCAACCTGCTCATGAAGTGTCCTGTCTGTTTCAGAGTCTAAAAACGTCCCGGACCCTGAGCTGGTGGTGAAGTTTGGTCCTGTAGACAGCACGCTGGGCTTCCTGCCATGGCACATTAGACTCACAGAGTTCATGTAAGTATGTTTGTGTGTGTATGTTTGTGCCAGCATGAGTCTCTTACAGATAACAGGTAACAGTCAAAATCAGCACACATAACTCCTGCAGTCAAACTTGCTTCTTTCTTCTTCTGTTTCTGCTCCAGCTCATGGTTTCTTCTTGTAAATGTACACCTAAGGCCTCTGCTTACAAAGCACCTTCATCATACCCCCAGATCTGACTCCATACAACCTGACAGCAGATCACACAAGTAGTGCTGTCGTCAACCTGATGAATCGATCCAGAGTTACTGTTAGCATGTTCACATGTGGGCTGTCACGAGTCATAAGTTACAGACATCAACAGGTCTCTTAGCTTTGACTTCTTTCTCAAAATTTGGTCCATTTACCCCCAAATTTTGACTAAATATCTAAATTTGATTTTGATTTCTCAAACTTAGGTCCTTTCATTTTAAAATTAAGATTTGAATATTGAAATTTTGACTTTGGTATCTCAGAATTTGACTTTCTATCTCAAAATTCCAACATTTTGTCTCACAATTTAGACTTTGATATCTCAAAATCTGACATTTTATCACGTAAATTTGACTTTTGTCCCTTAAAATTTGGTCTTTTTACCCCCAAATTTTGAGTTGACATCACAGTTTTGACTTTAATATCTCAAAATTTGGTCTTATCATCTCAAAACTAATATTTCAATTTTAAAATGTTGACTTTGATATTTCAAAATTTGACTTTTTGGCTCCAAATTTTGACATTTCTCACAGAGTTTTGACTTTCATATCTCAAACTTTGACGTTTCAGCTCAAAATTTTGACACCTCTTGCGGAATTTTGACTTTGATTTCTCAAAATTTTGACTCCCTAAATATGACTAAATGTGTGCCAAAAAAATTCTCAACACCAGTCACCAAGATTGAAGCCAGCAGCCCAGTGCAGCACTTTATTATAAATATCAATGGTTTGTCGAACAAGTTGAGAAAAATGCAGACGATTTGGGGAATTTTATGAATCCCTCCCAGACATAACTGAGAGGTTTGGTCGCCCTGAAGTAACCTCACATTGTGACCAGCAGGGGGCAATGTTTGCTCCTCAGTGCAGATGTGTGACTCTGGTTTTGTAGTGTTATTTCCTACTGTACAGTGTGTGTGTGTGTTATTGTCTGTGGGTACAGAGTGTGTAAAGTGTGTGTCTCTCCGCCCTCAGCTCGTTGCCCTCACACAGAGGCATCTCCTACGAGGACCTGTTCGGGGCCCTTCAGAGGTTTAGCTCCTGCCAGCAGAGACTTGGACAGTGAGGAGCAGCCTGTCTCAAATGTGAACAGGTGTGTGAGAGGTGTGGACGGGAGTGTCCTCACACACATACACACAGAGAAATGCACACACACATACACACACACACACACACACGGCGGACTCTCTGGACTCGTAATGAGCTCACATTCCAGGACGATGGAAACGAGAAGACAGAGACAGACGGAGCTCTGTCCTCTCACGTCCTGTTTGTCCCACAGACTCCAGCTGCTGCTTCCTGCTGAGGAAACACACACACACTCTCACACATACACACACATTACAAGAGAGAACACACAAAGAGCACACACACAGCTGTGTGAGGATGAACTGCTGCTCTGAGCTCAGACAGAGACTTAATGAAGTGTAAATATGAGGAAATGATTCTGTGGCTCCGTGTTCGTCTTGGTGGACCCCAGCTTACAGTCATGTGTTCATGTGTTCATATGTTCATGTGTTCATGTGTGGTGTTGCTGCAGACGTGCTGTGAGTCTGATCCAGCTCTGAATAAAATGATGCACTGTCTGATTATTTGCGTGTATAACTTCACTTCAGATGACACTGACATTCATTTTTATCCTTGACCTACGTTGACATGTTTTAAGAGTCTGAATAACAGAAGGTGCAAAGAATTATTTTAGATGCATTCATCCTGCCGCTGTGAAACAAACTGAACTGTCTGCAACATAATCCTTGATGCATCAAAGTGTGTACTCTAAAAGTTGTTGTTTGTGTCCTTGACAGACTCAGATTAATATTTTAAGTGTCTGAACTCAAAGGATCATGACACATACAGAATGTTTTTTAATAAAAGAGAAAGATGATTAATTTTTCAAACCAGAAACTTGTTACATGTCTCTCCACAAAGACACCACACTGCACTGATGAAAACATTCATTTGACCTCACGCAGCACAGGAGTTGCTGACCCTCTTCTGCCTTCACAGGGATGTTCTGTTGTCAAAGACCAGCTGCTGAAATACCAGAAACCACGAACAGTACAAACAATTTGAAAAGCTAATCATGTAGTAGGGCCGGGGAATTAATCGTCAATTAGGTTGGACTGCAATTTGTCCTGTTGCAATATTCTAATCGCAGACAGTGCAATATTTCTCTAACCTGAAATGTGTCAAAATATCAGAAACAGTTTTTGCAGCAGATGTTTTCTACTTTACACCAGAGTTACTCAACCGAAGAGACAGCATGTTAAAAACTACCTTTACAAAAGGGACAATCTAATTGGCAAAAAACAGCTAAGAGTCGCAATAAAAATTTATTTGACGCAGTAAAAATTGCCAAAAAAAAAACAAAATATGGCATATCAATTGGGATAATATGTAGAGATACTCAAAAAGTAGCCAAAAATGGCAAATAAAGAGTGAAAAGTGTCAAAAATGGCCAAGAAGCAACAAAAATTAACAAGAAAAAATTTGGAGAAAATGTTAAAAATTTGGAAAGTAGTAAAATGGGAGGAAAAACTGACCAAAAACAGTAAAAAGTGATAAAAATGGCTTAAGTCAACAGAAACAGCAAGATAGTTTTGATCAAACTTGGTAAATAGCCAGTATGTTCCAAAAAGTCTAAAACTGGCAAAAAAGAGCGAAAAGTTTCAGCAATGAGAAAATCTAGAAAAAATTGGCAAGAAAATGGGAGCGAACCTGGAAAATAGTAAGTAGGTAACAAATAATAGTTCAACAGTTACCAAAAAGAGGTATAAAGTGATTAAAATAGACAAAAAGCAGTAGTTGTTGTATTGGTTTGTTTTTGTGTTGTAATTAATGTAACTGTTCATATCCTACAATGTGTTTGTTTTAAAACATCAAGAAATAATCACAAAAAAATCACAATTGCAATTAAGGAGATAATTATCATTATTTGATTATTTTTTTACAAATTGTTCAGCCCTAATATGCAGCATTAATAAAGGTGGTTCAAAAACAGTTTTCAGGGTGTCTGCAGGTTTCAGTAAGTCAAATTGAAGACTCTTAAAGACCCTTTAAATACCACTTTGAATAGAATTTAGGACCCAAAACTCTATAAATACTGGTGAATGTTGAGGGATCTTGCTGTGTTACAACACAGGTATAGCATGTGTCCCTGAATGACTAGCGAGCCAGCTGATCATTTTGTTTTAGCAGCTAATATGAAAGTAGCTTCTCTACATCCCTTTCTCAACAAGTCCTGTGGGAAAAAGAAACAAAATGCATCTTTATTTAGTGAAGTTTGTAAATAAAAAGTCAAGGATCTATCTTCTTTTTTTCTGGAAGGAAAGTATTTCTTGGATTTATTTTGGAATAATGTACAGGATACTGGTCAAACAGACCTGGGCAAATTACAGCTCGGGGCCCACATCCGGCCCTTTAGGTGATCCTGTGTGGCCTGAGCAAGGTCGATCATATATTAGCACATATATGAAAAAAAAGTATGCCCTTCATGCAATAAAACTATGTTGCTTTTATTTTGAAGCATCATTTACATATGGACAGGTTTGCATGTGTGAGCCCTGCGTAAACAGCCGTAAGTGATGAAGTTGTACAAATTCAGATCCTCTATCAGTGATGATCATCTCTGAACTGCCTCCTCAAAGCAATCTCAGAAATTCAGTCAGATCAGTGTGTGCTTGTTAAAAACCCCTGATTTTCTCACTGTAAAGGTCACATTAAATAAAAACTAAGACAAGTTTTTGTTTCTTTGAATGAAGATGGCATAAAATTTGTTAGTGTTTTGTTACTTGTAGGAGTATTTTCCTACTCCACCTACACCAGAGTCCCACGTATTTTCAGGATATACTTATTCTTCTGGTTACGAGTTGTAGCTATTTAAAGTATATGTAAGTGCATTTTATGGTGGAAAAAGGTTGATGCTGAGTAGAATTAAGTCAATATTAGAGTTGGTGTGGTTCTCTGGCAAATTTCAGGTTTCCCATGTTGCCCCTCTAAAATCTTATTGCCCACCCCAGTTGTAGGGTGTCAGCTGTTGTTAAGTGCTTCAATAATATCATTACATCTTTCTTATATTTGCCAGTAAGTAGGGTATGTGTGACATCAGTTTGCAGATAGATGATGTGGGGGCGTGGCAGGACACTGTTTGGATCATTAACTTTAGGCCCTGTGACACTTTCACATCTAATCGTCAACAAAACACGATCAGATTTCTTCATCCACATGAATTTTGTGTGTTAGGATTTGGTACTGTAACCTGTGGTCACATGACTGTCTCATGTGTATGATCGATTACGTCTTCTTTACACGAGGAGTCTGTGTGAAAGGACGCCATCTGGTGGACGAAGCAACATTTTCACATGAAACCAGGATCAGACTGTGGATCCAGGAGAGTCTGACCAGGGGAGGAGAAAACATCACACGCACAGACACACACACTCACACACACACTGATCTGTGTGTGAGCCGCCTCACAGAGACCAGCACGGTCTCCCCCCTCGTCCTCCTCCTCCTCTCCTCCTCGTCCTCCTCCTCTCCTCCTCTCTTGGCATGCTGGCTCTGACGGTGTGAGGATGATCTCGGTGGTCTCCACGGTGGAGAGCGCTCCCCCAGGAGCGGGCAGCCCGCCGCCGAGCCTCCTGCAGCGGCTCCGCAGACTCATCACCAGGTATGAAGATACTGATACTGAGACTGATACTGACGATGATGATGATGAAGATGAGGATGATAATGATAATGATTACATATTTCATTACATTCAGCGCACGCGACTTCTCTGCAGCTGCTTTGTGTCTCTCAACCTGTAACATGTTCACACCACTGCACGAGGCGTGACGTGCAACAGATGTGTGAGTGTGTGTGAGAGTGTATGTGTGTGTGTGTTTTACAGCAACATTCCTGCACGCGGCTTGGTGCAGGTTTACAAGCTGAACAATGGCTGCTTGTCTGCGCGAGCCTCCATCATCTCTACCTGCATCACAAGCGCGCGCGCATAGGCACGCACGCGCATACAACACCGTCCAATCTGTCAGCCTCTCATGTGCGCGTGCAGCCCGGAGCTGTTGGTCAGTGTCTGAGATCAGTGAAAACAGTGAAAATAAAACCATCAGATCTAACACTCTGTGTGTGTGTGTTTGTGTGTGTGTGTGTGTGTGTTTTCCTGTCACACACCAACAGAGGGGAGCTATTGCAATAAAACCTTATTGGTATCTGGCAGACAAAACAAACAGACTCACCTGTTATGCAGGTGAAACATGGTACATTACAATAACCAAAACTCTGTCATGTGACCCTCTCACGTTTCTATGGAGACACATACAGATGACAGGTATCATGTTCATCAGGTTGATTGGTCACTTCATATTCTGCATAAGTGTGAGTGTGTGAACGTTATTGTTGTACTCAAGACCACACGATACGAGACCAAGACTTGCCCCTAGACTGAGTCAAGACCAAGAGCATAAAAATCTGTTGTAATACCCATGACAAGGAAAAAAGAAAAGTCAAAGAGCATTTTCTCTTTGATCTAGTTTTCTTTTGGGAATACATTTGACAGACAAAAAAGGTCTGTGCAAATCTTTCGAAACACAGAGTGCAAAATTCTTCTAAATTCTAACTCTAATTCTTGCAATAAATAAATCCTTATATTTATATAAAATCCACTGATAAGTCCAGAATTATATTAAATATCTGAAAATATTTTTTTGTTTGTTTTTGTTTATGAGGTGAATGAGGCTCAAAGTAAGTGTTCAGAGGTTTTTCTGACCTATGAACAAGTTTCTGCAGGTGTCTGACACGTAAGGCGCTGGAAAGATTTCCAAGGAGGCAGAACAATGACGCTAAATGTTTTGAGTCAAATTACTACATGAATTAATCAGATTCAGTTCAACTGAAAATTAATTTTCAAAGTACAATCACATTAATAAAGTTGAAGAACAGCAGAGCAATGCTGGTCCTGACAGAAAATCCTGAGTCTGGCCAGTTCGCTTTCAAATGCTCTCAGATCCGAGACAAGACCAAGACCAAGACCTTGTGTAACAACACTGGTGAGTGGTTGTCTGTCTTTATGTGTTCGCTCTGTGACAGGTAGGTAAACTGTTCCAGTCAACCCCATGTGGCGTCCAATGACAGCTGTGAAAGACTCCACTTCCCTGCAACCCTAAGAAAATCAGTCACATAAACAATGAATGGATCTTTTTTTATTCTAGTTATTTAATCAAAGTATGTTGGAACAAGCTATGAATAGTGGTTGGACCGACAACACTGACATTACTCTAAAATACTAAACCTAAAATAGTTATGGTTGGGTGTTGATGTGCTGAACTGTTTTAATACTTAAGATTAAACATGTCAATTCAATGACAGGAAAATGAATTGGATGCAGAAATGATAATTAGGTTCCACCCACTCATGTTTAGGTTTTCAAAAGCACAGGTAAGATATGATGAGTTCACTTTGTTTGTTCAGATGGTTTATAGGGACCAGCATGAAATCACATTAATCCAATGAGTGTTTATGGATTTAGAGTGTATGTTGATCCCCACTGCGTCATCCACACATCATGGTTATATCATAGACTTTTGAATCCATCTTTTTATGCTGTATTTATATTGTAAGTGATGGGAGAAATAATTTTCCAAGTAGAAATTTGATTTATGATACAGCCACACTGATCTCTCTGTGTTTCTGTCCCGTATCGTGGTGTGTTCAGGGACCTGCTGGTGACCCTGGCTATGGGTCAGATTCTGTCTCTGCTGATCTGTGCCATCGGTCTGACCAGTAAATACCTGGCAGATGACTTCCACGCCAACACACCTGTGTTCCAGAGCTTCCTCAACTACATCCTGCTGTTCCTGGTCTACACCACCACACTGGCTGTTCGACAAGGTAACGTCAAACTGTGTGTGTGTGTGTGAGTGAACATGGTTTGATAGGCTCACATAAACTGTGCAGCAACACATAAACACATCAAAAAGCTGAATTCAGGTAAAAGTGCTCTCTTGGTACATACTTGGATCCCACGACACATAACTCTAGTTTTTAAAGCCCTGACAGATGGAGGATGTTGTGATCTAAAGTGTCTGTGTTCTTCCTCGGGCAGCATGTTGTGAAGGACTGAGTCATGTTTGTTTTTGTTGTTGATGATGTGGCAGCAATAGATGACATTACTGCACCAGATCAGGACGCAGAGAAGATCCTAAGATAAAGTGTTTCAGAGAATGCTCGTAATAAAAGCATGTGTTTAATATTTTTCTTCTATGTATATTAAACTGCTTTGTCATGTTGTTTCCTGCGTATCCAACTCCATCTTTCACCAGGTGAGGGGAACCTGCTGGCCATCCTGAAGCAGCGCTGGTGGAAGTACATGATCCTGGGTGTGATAGACATAGAGGCCAACTATTTGGTCCTCAAAGCTTACCAGTACACCACACTGTCCAGTGTACAGGTCAGATATTAATCATGCTATAAATATGAATTAAAATAGAATATCTAGTAACGTGTCACGAAACTACATCTGAACGGTTCTTAGACTACTTGTATGAAGCTAAATCTCTGTACATTCTGCAGAAACTCAACTATCTTACAGCTGATGTCTTATATAAATGTTTTTTATCATGTTGTAAAAATGAGCTTCATGGACATTCAGAGTTTAAAACACACATTAGAGGACACAATGTTATAATATGGAGCAAAAAAGGGAAAAAGTGGTGCAGAAAAATTGTTAAGAATGCAGGATACAAAATATTTGGGGCTAAAAATTTTGTTTGCAGGCCATAGGCAATAATAATGCTGGTAAAATCCTGATCCTGATCCTGATCCTGCCGTGAAAACATCCCGAAATAATTTGCCCACATCTCCCCTTAGTGGAGAATATTTTCCCTGGTCAGAAGCAGAGTTTGCTCATGTTTATGCAGCATGTAACACTGCAGAAAACTGACCACTTATCATCCGTATCAAGAGACACCTGAGGGACATGTGAGCTTTGAATTTAAATTGCACAAGTATGACTTCTGTAGGCTTCTATACATTATTCATGTTTACATTATAGAAAAATGTTCTCCTCAAACCTAAAAAGTATGTTTTAACCCTCCTGTTGTCTTCAGGTCGATTTGACTCAATCTCAAAAGTTACTTTGTTCTAACTTTGGTTTTCTTTCATACAACTGATTGAAAATTACATGGATGGGTCCATGCTTTGCTATTTACATGTAGAATTAGGAATGACTATAATTGCTATATATATATATATATATATATATATATATGTATATATGTATATATAGCAATTATAGTCATTCCTAATTTATAATTTAATTTATATATATATATATATATATATATATATATATATATATATATATATATATATTAAAGTGTACAGTATGTTTCTGTCATTGAAGAAATTGAAATGATTTGAAATTAATATCCTGACATCACACAAATACCTGTCTGTGGTAATACATTAACATATGTACCTCTTCTAAGAACCACAGTGCAAAAAAGTCAAAATTTTCATTTTTTTCTGCTCAAAGAAGAGGTGTACTTTCATGTAAATGATGTCTTTCATACCATACATCACAAAAGTAATTGCTATATATATGTGAGTATGCTGGAAATATGCTCACAAAAATGGAGAAAAAAATATTAGAGGAAATTTTTCACCTTGTATTTCATAAGCAGTTAGAACAAACAATGCAGAGTAAATCTGAAGACAACAGGAGAGTTAGATGAATGCATGGTTTATGATTGCACTTGGTTGTCTTTGAGTATCTCTGGGTATTTTTGCAGTATCTTTAAGAGGCAGAATAGGGGTCCCTCTTTGGGTTTTTGGAATATGGTTTGCCTGTGTTTGATCACACTTAGATTTTACAGAAATCACTAAGAAAAACAGTGAACGTTTTTGTTTTCAAACAGTTCATGGCTCTTTTCCTTGGTGGTACTCTGACTTAAGGCCTAAATAAATGAAGTCTTTCTGTCTGTTTGTCTGTCCCCAGCTGCTGGACTGCTTTGTGATCCCCGTGGTCCTGCTGCTCTCCTGGTTCTTCCTCTTAGTGAGGTATAAAGCAGTTCACTTCGTGGGGGCAGGATTGTGTCTGCTGGGAGTCGGCTGCATGGTGGGAGCTGACATTCTGCTGGGTCAACAGCAGGGCCTCGGTGAGTTTTTATGAAAGTGTGTCTGACTGTTAATGCTCCTGTCCCTCCTCATCCTCTCTGAGCCTCCTCGTCTGTGCAGGGGAGCAGAAGCTGTTTGGAGACCTGCTGGTTCTAGGGGGAGCGACTCTGTATGGGATCTCAAACGTCTGTGAGGAGTTCATCGTGAAGAACCTGAGTCGGGTGGAGTTCCTTGGGATGATGGGACTTTTTGGATCCTTTTTCAGTGGCATCCAGCTGTGAGTTTGAATTCATACTCCATATAAATGAAACTACATTGAGGGGTCCCAGTGTGCAGTGAATGTGGGTCTGTGTGCTGTTGCAGGGCCATCATGGAGCACAAAGAGCTGCTGAGGGTGCCCTGGGACTGGCAGATAGGTGAGCATGCAGGTGCACAGGTAATAACACCAAGAAGAGAAATCCATAATAAACACTGCTCTCTGTCTCTCTCTGTCTGTCTGTCTCTCTGTGCAGGTCTCTTCTATGTGGGTTTCAGTGCCTTCATGTTCAGCCTGTACAGCTTCATGCCCGTAGTGATGAAGAGGACGAGTGCTGCATCAGTGAACCTGTCTCTGCTCACAGCTGACCTGTACAGCCTCTTCTGTGGCCTCTTCCTCTTTCACTACAAGGTAACACCAGCTGTTTGGAGCGAGCTCTAGAAGCCCCTGAGGAAGTGGAGAGTCTTTAGTTGTATGCTGGAGTGAAAGGATGAATCTTGATTAAACCAAAATCAAACTACAGGATTTCTAACAGTGGTGTTCAGGTTTTCAATCACATCATGAGATCCATTCTAGCTGCTACGTGATACTTTATGAGTTTTATTTTTCAAAGGGACAGTGAGGACTTTCCAAGTGATCTTTAAAAAGTCTCACATTTAGATTTATGCCTGACCATGATCCCTAATTTATAATGAGATTATCAGCCCTAAAATAGGTTATTCCAAAATGCTGATTCCCAGCTTCCAGATTGGGTCCGAACTTGATCAGATTAATTTACGGTATGCCAAGATCTCTATGATAACGCTATGCAGGCTGACAGGGTTTAGCAGTGAGAAGAGAGACCTGTGTTTTTCTCTGCTAAAAACAATATCTCGGATTTATTCAGTAATAATAGTGAACACTAGAGCTGCCAAAAAAAAAAGCCAAACAGGAAAGTGATAGAGCATGGGCTAATAGCTAACACATGAGCTAGAGGCTAAAACATAAACTAAGCTGTTTGTGATAATGTTCATTCCAACCAATATGCAGCAGTTAAACTGCAGTGATCTGTTCAAACCTGTGAGTCTCAATAAAACGAAATCTAAAGTTGTGTTTGCTCTGCTTGGTGAGGTTGGAGTAGGTAGATGAGAACTGGTTAGGCATAACCAGGATTCACTACGGTACAGATAATATTCAAACAAATAATGTTACAAAGAAGATCTTATCTCCATTAATTTTCACTCTCAAAACCAATACATCACAACAATTAGTGCAAGTCCTCAGGCCAAGTCACAGTCACTTTAATTTTTTTTTACGAACAATTTTTTGATACAACAATAAAACGTTCTGGTTAAAAATAAAGATAATCTGAGATGCTTCATTGATAATTCTGAGTAAAAAATGATTGTTACTTTTAGCTGAGAGTGCTAATAGGAGGCAGCCATCTTTGTTCTGGTCAGTCAACCAACTGATGGCTGTATTTGGACCAGATGACCCCAAAAGACCTCAGGGGAATGAATCCCTGCTCTGAAACTCTTATCCTCAATGGCCCCAGGGCTCCCCTAGTGGTAAAATAAGTTACTGCAGGACGTGTTACTCTTTGGGGATTGTACAGTCATTTACATGCATTACATCGTTTTTGATCGCAGGAAATTCACAAATCAAAAAGCATCAGACTTGTTTTTTCTTAGATCGAGTTTTACTCTTGATCTGTGGTACCACTATCTCCAATGTCAAAGTTTAAAAAAAATCCTCAGATCACAGATTTCATCACTACAGTAACCTCAGTATATGTCTCTGTTTCAGTTCTCAGGCCTCTACCTGCTGTCGTTCTTCATCATCATCCTGGGTCTGCTCCTTTACTCCTCCTCCTCCACCTACGTGGCCCAAGACCCCAGAGTCTACAAGCAGTTCAGAAACACATCCAGCCAGCCGGCCTGTGACCAGCCTCCACTCAGTCCTGGAGCACCGGAGCCCTCGGTCACCTACACCAGCCTGGGCCCTGAGCCGGGGGATGAACTTCCTGTGCAGGTTGCCTGAGGAAATCTGAGAGACGGGTTTTAGTCTGTGGATCAGAGACTCGGCTGCAGCCTGCAGGTCCTGATAACAGCTGAGACAGTGCTGACTGCTCCCGGACCAGTTAACTACGGCACCTGGTTGGACTTTATTTCATGGTCTGATGGGGGGGCAGAGACTCCACCTGCTCAAAGACAGATCTATGTATCAGAGCACAGACTGGGAGGAGTGTGTTGTGTTCACTGTGATAGAGACCATGAGTGGATTGTAGTGACTGAAAATCATCCATTCATCTGTTATTTCTCAACTTTGATCACAGCTCCCATTGGATAAGAGGTGAGGTCACACCTGGACAGGTCACCGCTTAATACAGGAGACCATAATTCATGTAAATATATGATAATTATCATTCCTACTTTCTTTTTATAACTGCCGAACAATGTCTGTGCTCACTACCTGTAAATGCCAAGTGCTGTTTATGTCATTTTCATATCTTACAGTGTTTCTAAATCCAAACAGCTTTGTAAATGAAACAGACTGGAGTCAAATAAAAGTGCTTCATCATGCAGCAGGCAAACAGGCAGTGTATCCAAGGATTACATTACAGCTTTAACAGCCTGTTTTATCGCAGCACAATGAAGACATCTCCTCCAGCAATTCAACACTTTCTGCCAGAGTCACTCTAAGTCATCCAGAACAAAAAACAGTTAAAAAAATTAAGTTCAAGATTAAAAAAACTGAATTTCCTTTCAAGGATGTTATAAAGAAAGTGTTGATTTATAGCAATGTTTTCATCCATATTTGTATCTACAACGGTGTGTACATACTGCATCAGGGTCCCTGCACTTTCACACAATATCTATTTTATAATGTGGTACCAATATACTGTATGTAATGATCACTTTTACACTGAAAAAAAAACCATGAGAAAAAGATCTGTTAGATTACCCCCGTGTTTACCAAGGTCCAGTTTAAAAAGCCTCCAAGACAGCCTTTTGTTGTCATTACAAGGAGAGTTTACAGACAATAATATGAGAATTGATGGATATAAACAGAAAATACAGGCTATTTTGTGTGTCAGGAGTTGGTCTCAGAGTCATTTTTGCCAAAAATTGTTTTCATCAGTCATGTGAATGTGTACAGAAAAACTCCCCCTTGAATTTAGCTGAGGACTCCATGTTCTTCTTTGCTTCTCCTTGTTTTTCGATCTGTTTGATCCTCAAATTCAGAGGTGTGAGGATACATTTCAGAGGAGTTTTCTTTGTCTAAGAATGTTGACTGTTAACCTGGTTGTAGGTAGCATTCATGTTTGTTTAATAAAGAGGATCAGGGGCTTGACCAAACACATTCACAGCATCAGTGTTTCATAGTATTTTTCGGTCATGTTAATGAGTTCTGCAGCTGCTTTGGCTGAAGATCAAACAGAATAAACAAATAATTCCCCGAATTACTGTTCACAGCTCAGTGTGCCGCAGTGCTGCTCACTCACAGCATCAATGTTTTTTGAGTGTTTGATCAAATGTTGACACCCTCCATCCACCCACACACATACTTACACTTTCTCTCATTGCATAATCAAATAAATAAATCACTTTATCGTGAAATTTAGCTTTTTTCCTTTTTTGGTCATTTCATCATGGATATCTACGGGGGATAGATCTATTCTTGTCCTGACCCATCTGGACCTGGAGCAAGTGCAGGTCAGCAGAGGGCTAATTCAGAGTAATGGTTTGTTTCATTTCAAGGAACACTGGGAACAGTAAGAAGAAGAGGGCATGTAATTTAATCACAGGCTGTTGATAAGTCATTCAGGGTCATGTACAGACTAAGAGAGGGGGCAATAGGGCAATGACTTACGGGGAGGCCACACAAACCATATAATAAACACTCATTCACTGCTTTCTACCTCCAGTGATCATTTCTACATTATCTGTTACCACTGAAGGATCATGCAGGTCTTGTTTTTATTTTTCACCTGTAAAGGTAACATTTTAATCCTTCATTTGAGATTTTTGCATCCTCTTCAGATGAAAGATGTTTCCTGCACAATGAATAATTTGCAAATCTGTGTTTCTTCCAATCAACTGACAGGAATTTGTAAGATTTTTCTGGTCAGTTTGAATAGATTGATCAATCTTCTATAAACTGAACATGTGAAATTGATGCATTTCTACAATTTAGAGTGAAAAAAAAAGCGCACTGAGTTGCAAAACAGAAAAGGGGAATAAATATATATATATATATATATATATATATAGTGTATTTTTTTTTTCTTTTGGGGGGGGGCAGTTCTGTTTTTCTGTTTTTGTTTTTTTTTCCCTCAGGGCAAGTCTCAATACTTAATTTTGTCTTATCTTACTTTATACAGTGAAAGTCTACCTTTTATAGTTGTAATTTTATTTCATGTCAAGGTAGGACTCTATATTTTTCTGAAAAATATTTAGGAGACTCATTTTTTTTTAGATCTAATTTTCTAGAAGTAATCATTCTCCTAATTTATTGCATTTCATTGCATCATATTTCATTTTATTCAAAACAGGATTCTTTAAATATTTATACATGGAAAAAAATGCTTGATTTGGTGTATATGATACAGAAGGTAAACAAAAAAAAACTTGGCTTTGTTGAGATTTTCAAGCCCGTATTAAGTCAAATTTTTGGATAAAAAGTCAAAACATTGAGAAAAGTCAAATATTTGAGATAATTAAATCAAAATTTAAGATAGTAAAGGCAAATTTATGAGACAAAAAAATCAAACTTGTGAGATGAAAGTAAAAAATGTGGATATAAGAAGTCTAAATTCCGAGATAAAGTTAAAATCAGGAAATCAAAAAATTAAATTCTAAGACAAGTCAAAAAGTTTTGAGATAAAAGTTTAAATTTTGACTTAATTTGGCCTCTTTTTTTCTTTCAACATAACATGGGACTGAATAATTTCAACAATTTCAGTTATTTATTTTTTTACTAAGCGGAAATAGGCATCTATAGATGACACACCCAAATAATGTTCACCTGCTTTTTTTCTATTACAAACTGGACGTACAGTGCATCTTGTAGTACCACATTCGTCCTGTAGGGGCGTAGCTGGGCTCTGATGTCATCCGTAAGCCTGCGCGCTGGTAGAAGAAGAAGGGCCAGCTCGTCTTCATCATCATCATCCATCTTCTGAGGAAAACATCCTCACCTCCGTCTGAGGAAAACAACCTTGATCCGACGTTA
>RPOG01001863.1:0-14658 GCA_008086565.1 Thalassoma bifasciatum
CACAAACCTACAGAGAAACACGATCCTCTTTCTCTCTTTTTCCTGCCACTTTGTTTCAAATGTAAACAGGAAGTTGGAGATGTATGGCAGGAAGTATGTTGTGGCGGGTTGGGGAAGCGTTAAGGCTCCTTTATGTGGTTTAGATCAGAGGATTTGGGTTTTTCAGACGCTGTTTGAGGGAAATGTTGTTGAGCTGTTTCAATCTTTGATCAGCAGATGTGATGAGACGAGGATCATGGGAGAAACTTTAAAGAGAAGTAGAAACAGCTGCAGGTTAAAAACAAGTGAGTTTTTTTTTTTACAATGATTTCACTGAAAAAGACGTCTCATGCTCCCTGAACCACTCGTGCACAATTTAAGTCCCATGAATTAGGGAAGAAAAACTCAATTGATGTAATAACCTGGTTGTTCAGTTATTCAGGTTTGTTAGTTGACCTCAAAATGTTGCTGAACCTGAGCAACTGCAGCAACACCAGATCATAGCACCGCTCCCACAGGCTTGTACAGTAGGCGCTAGGCATGATGGGTAAGGCCTCTCTTCTTATGGTACGGCCACACCGGACGCGAATTCGCCTTGACGCGCGTCTAGATTACATAGAAAGTCTATGCAAACACGCGTCTTGCCGCAAATTCGCCCCGGGCGGCGCGTTGGATGCGTTTGGCGCGGCGCGTTTGGAGCGTCCGGCGCGTTTGGGGCGTCGAGCGTCGGACGCGGCGGACGCTCCTGACGCCCGACGCCTCGACGCTCGAGTTGAAAATATTGAACTTTCGACGCCAGTTCGCTTGATGCTGTGGCGCGGCAGCCAATCAGCGATGACGTCCCCCCCCCCACGTCATTGGTTTGATGACGAGTGACGCTCCGGCCACCTGCACCGGCTGAAATCCCGCTCTGCTGCTCAAACCCCGCCGAAAGATGGAGGAGAAGTTGATCTGCGCTGTTTGCCATCATCCAGAGCTATACGACTTGTCGTGTGTACTCTACAGAGACCGGAACAAAAAGGAGTTGCTGAAAGCGGCCATCGTCTAGACGGAGTTCCTGCAGGAGGTGATGAAACTCACCGTGCTGCAGGCGTCTCCGCAGGATCGGGTGAACCCAAAAGCGTCGACGTTTGGCCCGACGACGCATCCGAGATCTCCAGAGCAGGTAGAGAGAAGCGATCGTTGTTATCTCAACCATGATTGCAAAGAGACTGAATCGGCGGGATAGATTTTCTCAATATTACCGGGCTGTCTACTACGCCTGCGCTGTGACGCGCGTCAGAGTTTGTCCCTCATTTTGGTCCAGCGTCCAGCCACGGGCGTTAAGCGCAGCGCGTCACAGGCGTTACGTGCGTCTAACTTCGCCAATTCGCGTCCGGTGTGGCTGTAGCATTACCCTGATGCGCCCGTCACTCTGGAACAGGGTAAATCTGGACTCATTAGACCACATGACCTTCTTCTATTCCTGTTTGAAACATGACAAAATGTCGTCTGGGGAGCTAAAAATGTGCAGTTCATGTCTTATTTCTCTATTTCACCCCTGCCCTTTAAAATCTGTGCACTCCACTGAAAAAGAATATTGTGATAACAAACTAAACTTTGATCAAACCAACTATAGTTGAATAAAGAAACAAAGGTCGATCTCCAGGATTTGAGGCTGTTTAGTTGTATAAAATGATGAGACACGTTTCCATAAAAGCTGGAGTTTAAACCTCGACAACTGACTGAATGTTCAAGTGTTTTTCCCAGCGGTCTGAGGACGAAGGAACGCAGACAGAAATAAATCTGAGAGATCAGAAACAATAGCAGCCTCATTGTTGTAGCCTCTGATTATCTGCTGCAGAATTTCAGATTAATGAATAAATCATCGTTACGAGCCCAAACAGAGGAGCCTCAATCTCTTCATGGTCTTTACGAGCTTTAATGGTCTGACCACACCGAGGACACGCAGGGGACACCGAGCTCCCAGAACAAGTGCGGCCTTGTTGAACGCTCCCTCTCGCACCTCGCTGGCGTCCAGCGGCTCAGCCAGCGAGCAGGATCATATAACACGGCCTTGTTTTCCTCCTGGATTTTTGTGGTTTGAGCGAAAAACCCTGCTGGCCGTCGGCCCGGGATTTAAATTCAGACGAGGAGTCCATCCAGAAATACTTCAGCTTTCTTCACAATGACACTTTAAAAAGCAGAAAGACTTTCAGCCAATAACGCAGATTTGATTTATCATCTCTTACTGTTTCCATTTTCATTAGATTTAATAAAATTGAGCTTCCAAAGTGGAACTAAACAGATTTGAGAGAGAATATCAGATGGACTGTGAGGATGGAAAGAGGACGGAGGAGTGTGGGAAAGCAGAGTTTCTGTTTGTGTTTGTGGTCGGCTGCTCGCCGCCGAGGTGGAAAAAGTGACTCAGGTTAAAGAGACGACGGCAGATAAAGAAAAAGACNTAAAAAACTTTTGTCCCGTAATTTTCACCTTGTCAAATGTCAGGGTGGTGCAACCGTAACATTAGACTTTTATTTTAAAGTGAAGAGAATAAAACAGGAAACAGGAAACTGCATCAGCCAGAGGAGCCCAAATGACATTTGTGACCAAGTGGAAAAGTTTGTAGATTTCTCTGAAATACTGATAAAAAAGGTTTTTTCACTTCATTGGTGACTGGAACAATTTCCATGTCAGGTGGTACAACCAATGTAATAATGTGAAATGTTATTTTAACATCAAATTATTCATCTTATTCACAAATAAAAGAAATGAAACACACAAAATGAAAATGTATGAGTCACTACAGACACTTGAGAGATACTTGCCAATAATTTCACACAGAAAAAATAACAGGAACATATAAATATATTTTCATATATTTGGTTGCACCACCTGACATTTTTGGGTGCTCAAATTAAAAATACTAAAAAATAATGAACCTAAAAACTTTGAAATGTTGGTCAACTACTGAAATCTGTTAGAAAACATAATTCTTCTCTCAGAAATATGTTTTTATCCATTTTCAAAGAACTTTTTAAAAATAAGTTTTTAGACCCTCTTTTTGTCATTGACCCGTATATAAATGATAAACAGGGGTTACACTTAATTTTGTGATTAATAATTATCTTTTAATAAGATTTAGACCAAAGAAAAGCAGATCTCCAGGGTTTGATTTTCACTTTTCATACCTGAGAAATTAAACATGTAGACGTGACTCTGAGATTGTTTCCAGAGTTTGACCTTTATTCAAAGAAATGTTCAAACAATGAGTTCAGAGTGAGGAGTGAACGTTACGAGCCTTTAATACGAGTGATCAGGTAAAAAAACGAGTCATGAGCTGAGAAATTATCGTCCCTTCAGCACTAAAAGTGACAGATTCAGGCCGTTTTTTAATGCAGTTAATATTTGAGATCAATGCAGAAAAGTGCTGATGTGTTTATGATTCAAAACATCACAATGAAAAACTCAGAAACTCTACTTTAATTTGACATTTTGGATTAAAAAAAACATTAAAGCAAAGTTACAGTGAGATAAATTACAGCTCCCTTTGTTAATCTTCAGGACTCAAAAATCAGACACAAAAACATGACATTAAACTTCTAAACTGTTTCAATGATTGAAAGAAAAGACAAAAAAAAAACATTCATCATCTTTTATTTGGAGTGAGAAGCGTTTTCTGAGTGAAGCGTCAGTGATTAAATGTGGTTATTGAGCAAAGCAGACGAGTGAAGAAAGACGGGATCCTGCCCCTGACACAAAAACATTTTAATCTTTTCAAGTTTTAATTTTGTTACTATCTGCTTTTATTCTGAAAGGGTAGATTAAGAACACGAGGTGAAGTCAGCTGTTCCCTTACGATTAAGTTTAATAAGCGAATAATTCAGTAAACAGGTTTTTATTTACAGAACAGACGTAATGTCGTGACCCAGACCAGGATTATTTTACTGTTTCCAGAAGTTTAAAAAAGCGTATTAACGGTGACGCTCACGTTTGTTTTCATCTCCAGTGGAGTCGCCCCCTGGTGGCCGTCCAAAGAAATGCAGGATCAGGAAAATTTTAGAAAAAAATTAAAATGCTACATGTTCTTCTTTAACAGTCGAAGCCTGAGGCGCCGTTTACACACGTTAAAGCAAACGCCTCATTTTTATGGCTTTAATCCTCCCTCACTTCCTGTTTCTATTAAGACGACTATTAAGATGAAAATCATAATTATAACATTTTACTCCAAAATTAGGACTTTTAATCTCAAACTTTCAAATATATATTTTTAAATATGAACTTTCTATTTCATAACTTCTACTCCTTATCTCTTGAATTAAATTTCAAGTCTTTATTTTGACATTTAATCTAATATTTCAACTATTAACTTAACAATTTTAACTTTATATGTCAAAATTTCAACTTTTTACTTCAAAACCTGAACTTTTATTTATTAATTCAAATTTTTATGTACTGACAATTTCAAAATTTTAACTTGACGTTTTATTTATTTCAAAATTTAATTTTTTTCTCTCTCACAATTTTGACTTCTTTTAATTTTCAACTTTTTACTTCCAAATTTCACCTCGTAGTTTTTAACTTTTCACATCAAAAGTAAAACTTAAAATCTTTAATTTGGCTTTTTACCTCAAAATTGTAACTTTAATCTTCAGAGAATCAAATTTTCATCTCAGTTTTTGACATTTCATCTCAAAAATTGCAATTTTTCTCTTTATTTTCAAAATTTTTTTATTCACATAATTTCAACTTCTTACTTCAAATCTCATTTTTCCTCCCATTTTTACCACTTTTCCAAAAGTTGAATTTCATATCTTTTGGCTTTTTATCTCAAAATTATAACTTTGAACTTTAAAATATCAAATTTTCATCTTAACTTCTACATTTCACCCAACAATTTCAGTTTTATTCAACCCAACAATTTCAATTTTTTTGTCAAGATTTAATTTTTGTACTCATTTTTGACATTGTATTCATAATTACGATATTATATTTCAAAATTTCATCTTTCATCCTTTTGACTTTTCCAAAAATTTGACTCAATAAGAGCAAAAAAAAAGAAAAAAACAACTTAACAAATACAGTTTTTTTTAGTTTTATTTTTTTAACTGGCAGAAATTGGCTCCTTTAAGTTCTTTTGATGCTGCTGCTTCACATTCCCGGTGTTCGACTGGGGCTTTTATTGTGAAGCAATTATGGGTGTCCTGATCTGAAAATGATATCAGCAAAAACAAAAAGAATCCAAAGCTTAAAATCTCCAGAATAATCGGTTTATACCAGCATGAGCCAAGGTTTCTAATAATAAAGCAGCAAAGAGTTTGAGTGATGTCATCGAGTGGCAGAATTTTACATTTAAGTCTGAGAGAAAAACTTGTGAGGCAGACACAGAACTGGAGAAGTTTAATACATTAAAACTTTAAACATCCCCCTAAGAATTATTCAAGCTTCAAAGACTTAAATATTGAGCTGAACGTCACAAGATTCCTGTTAAAATCAGATCAATATCAGTTTCTTATTGGAAGTGAAAATATTATCTCTTAGTCCTCTCTTTATAGCGTCAAATTAAGGTGAAAATGTCCCAAAAGTTACTCAAAAACAGTCAAAGCCTCATGTTCTGTCAGATTTAAATAAAAGTGTGGATGTCATCAATATTTAATTTTGCGTTTTGATGCTGCTTCACATTTAAAATGTTTGACGAGGGCTTTTATTGTGAAGGGTAAGAAGCTTCGTGTGTCTTTAGAAAGTTAAACTGAGTCCTTTTTGACATGAAACCAGCTGAATTTATTGATAAATGTCTTTATTTAAAGAAAATATCTGACTACAGTCTGAACAGACACATCAGCCGCTCAGCGATCGTTTGTTTCACCAAAAAAAAAAAACACAACAAGCATCTTTAGGATTTTAACCAACACCATGAAACTGTTCGTCTTAATGACACTCACTGAATGTGGAATAACGTGCGAACACTGTCGTGTCAAACCGTCAGGTGTTGGAGAATGTGCGTAAGGTAAATATATAACCGTATGTATACATGAGCTGGAAAGTAAAATATATAAAATAACCCAAGCCTGGCATCGTTGATCAGAATAATAAACAAAATAAACACACAGGTCTTTAAAAAACAATGCATAGCATAAACAACATTGCAAAATCCGTCTGTGCCGCTCTCCATACCTAAACCTCGACGAGGCCAAACGTTTCCACAGAGTGAAAAACGCCGTTTCAGGAGTGTTTGACTTCATCCAGATGGAGCCTTCTGCTCAGGCAGACGGAGAGCGGAGAAAGAGTCTAAAGCGCTCCAGGTAAAAAACAAGAGAAGAAAAGAGGCGAGGTGTTTCCGGGGGCCCACAGGAGGAAGAGGAGGAAGAAAAAGAGGAGGGAGGTGAGGTTTAAGGGGCTCCTTGCTGTAAACACTGCTGCTCCTCACACTTTGACAACTCCACTGTTGCGTTTTCCGGACAGGAGTGGAGGACGCGCGGCGCTCTAAGTGTCCTCCTCCTCGTCCTCCTCCTCACGTTTTCCCACCACCCTCTTCCTCAGAGCTTCGTCGGAGAATCCCTGTCCTTTGGGTTCGGGCCGACCCTCGGGCGACCCTCTCCTCTTCCTCCACACGTCGTCATCGTCCCCTTCTTCCTCTTCGTCGTCGTCGTCCTCCTCGCCATCGGCTTCATGTTCGTCCTCCTGGTGCTGGATAAATCTCTCCTGCTCCATCGACTGTTTTTCTGCAGAGAAACAACAACAACAGTTTGAACTTTGACTGAAACATCCATGACAAAAACACAAAGACAAGATATTCACTCATATTGAATTTGATGCTGCAACACATTCCCAAAAGGCCGAAGCCAGGTTCACCACTTTGTCAACAACTGCGTGAGCAAATAGTCCAACAGTTTAAGAACAATGTTTCTCAACTTTGTCCAACTGCCGGAATTGATGGATTTCATCATCTACAGACCATAATATCATCAAAAGATTCAGAGAATCAGGAGAAATCTCTGCACGTAAGCAGCAAGGCCCAAAACCAACATTGAATGGAACATTAACTCCATTTCGGTGCAAAGTGCTTTGAAAGTTCCGATGATTTACAATTTAGAAATGAAATATACTTTTCTGAGACATCTGATTTACATATTTCCAACGTTGTGCCTCATAATTCTTCCTTCCTTCAACAACCCTGAGTCCAGTAAAGTTGGAGCGTTGTGTAAACCATAAATAAAAATAAATACAATGGTTTCTAAATACTGATAAACATTGTTTTTCTGCAAATATTTACTCATTTTGAATTTGATGCTGCAACACGTTTAAAAAAAGCTCAGACAGGGTCAACAAAAGGCTGTGAAAGCTGAGGAAAGCTGGGGCCAGGTTCACCACTTTGTCAACAACTGCGTGAGCAAATAGTCCAACAGTTTAAGAACAATGTTTCTCAACTTTGTCCAACTGCAGGAATTGATGGATTTCATCATCTACAGACCATAATATCATCAAAAGATTCAGAGAATCTGGAGAAATCTCTGCACGTAAGCAGCAAGGCCCAAAACCAACATTGAATGGCCGTGACCTTTGACCCCTCAGGCGGCGCTGCATTAAAAACCCACATCATTGTGTAAAGGATATTAGCACGTGGGCTCAGGAACACTTCAGAAAACCATTGTCAGTTAACACAGTTCATCACTACATCTACAAGTGACAGTTCAAACTCTACCATGCAAAGACAAAGTCACACATCAACAACACACACAAACGCCGCAGAACTCTTTTTGGAAATCATGGACGTGGTGTCCTCAGGGCCAAAGAGGAAAAGGACAATCAGGATTGTTCTCAGCGCAAAGTTCAAAAGCAGCATCACAGTTTAAGTAAAATCTCATGAGATTTAATTTGCAGAATGTAGAAGAAGGAAGGAGAACTGTAAGCGGCGGTAACCATGGATACCACAAACATTTTAAGAGCTGAACTGACATTTTGATGAACGTTATTGGGTTGTTGCTGATGTTGTCGACAGATGGAGGCGCCAGAGTCTGTATGTGTGGCCGAGTTCACAGAGAAGTCGGTTGTTCACGTCCACATGGTGACGTGTTTTTGTGATATAAACTTCAATAAGGAAACTTATGCGAAAAAAAACCCACCTCATGAGAGCGTCAAAACCTTTTTTTCCAAATTTGAGAAGTTTTTGGAGTTTCCATTACTGTTTTTTAGGTTTTGTGCAATTCTTTGGGTAAGTGTCCCAGTATCTGTGAAGGCAGCATTAATGCTGAAAGGTACAAACAGGTTTTGGAGCAACATCTGCTGCCATCCAAGACACTTTGTCTTTTTCAGGGACGTCCCTGATTATTTCAGCAAGACGATGAAACCAAGACACATTCTGCTCCTGTTACAACAGCGTGACTCTGTAGTAGAAGAGTGCAGCTACTAGACTGACCTGCCTGCAGTCCAGTTAGAGGAAAGGTGATGAAACACAGTGAGAAACATGAACCTGTCTCAGCTTTTTAGGAAAGTGCTGCAGCATCAAATTCAATGTGAGCGAATATTTGCAAAAACGTCCCAACGTCCTAACTTCATGGAAATTCGGGGTCGTATATTTATGTGTGAAAACTCACTTTGGTAATACTCTTGAGAGGAAAATCGTCGTGATGGAAAGACAAAGTCAGCAATGAAAACCAGCAACTGCAAAGACAAGACAAGAAGATTTGTTGATTCACTGGTAAAACATCCAAACTTTGAGTCTGTGACTGTTTTTAAGACGACAGAAGAAACACCGACCAGTCCCAGAGCGAGGCCGGAGAACAGAGTAGCCAGGCCGAAGATGACGTACGAGCCCCAAACAGGAATCCCCAGCTGCTCCGTCATGTAGTTGTGACAACGCTGGAAAAAACAGAAACAAATTTACATCACATTGCTGCAGCTTGTTTTTGGCAAATGAGGGGAAAGTAGCATCTTCTTCAGCTCACCCGGATGAACATGGAGAGTTTAAACAACGCAGACATGGAATTCATCCTGGAGGAAAGAAAAGGAAACAGCAACGTGAAATTAAAGACGGATTCATCAAAGTGTTAGACACAAAAATATAACAGGTAGAGGACAGAAGGAGGAGGGTGATTTGTTCTGATTTTAGACCAAGAGACAGACTAAAAATAGAAGAAACAGTGTCTGATGTTGTTTCTTGGCGTCTAAAAGGCTGGAAATGTGTCCTCAGAGCTTTGGCGTTCATGTATAATGTAAAAACATCGTCGTCTTTGTTGGGAAAAGCACAATCTGCCTCTGAAGATCACATTTTATCTCCATTAAAACCGTGTAAACTCACAGGAAGGAGGACGGACCGAGCCAGGAGGAAACTGGCTCCACTAATTTCCATTTCTGCTCGTCCACGTAACCGAGGAAATCTTCTTTAGTGCGAGCGCCCTGGTACTTCCTGAAGACGCCGTCCTTACAGCTGAATCATGCAAACACACAAAAGCAGGGTTTACTTCTTCACACAAAACAAACTCTTTTTTTCTTACCACTTATGAAACTAACAAGGGCAATAAGTCACAAATTAGATTAAATCACAATCTGTCCTGTTGCAATAGTCTAATAATAGACAGTGGAATATTTCTATAACCCATTAAAAAACTACCTAAGTGGTAAAAAGAGGCAAAAAACACTTAAGAGTAGCAAAAAAACTCAGTTTGAAGTAGTAAAAATAATCAAAAAAAGCAACAAAAATTGGCATTTTAATTGGGAAAAACCCGGAAATACACTAAAAGTATCAAAAATGGGCCAAAAGTGGAAAAATAAAGAGTGAACAGAGACTAAAATGAACAAAAAAGTAAAATAAAGTGAGCAAGAAAGTTTTGGAGAAACTTAAAACAATTCAGAAAATGGCAAAAAATGGGAAAAAAGTGATGAAAACAGTTGAAAAGGGATAAAAATGGCAAGAAAGTTAAGATTATATTTGGAAAATCCGTCGGTTTGTTGCAAAAATGACCCAAAAGTAGCAAAAAAAGAGTGAACAGAGACTAAAATGAACAAAAAAGCAAAATAAAGTGAGCAAGAAAGTTTTGGAGAAACTTAAAACAATTCAGAAAATGGCAAAAAATGGGAAAAAAGTGTTGAAAACAGTTGAAAAGGGATAAAAATGGCAAGAAAGTTGGGATTATATTTGGAAAATCCGTCAGTTTGTTGCAAAAATGGGCCAAAAGTAGCAAAAAAAGAGTGAACAGAGACTAAAATGAACAAAAAAGCAAAATAAAGTGAGCAAGAAAGTTTTGGAGAAACTTAAAACAATTCAGAAAATGGCAAAAAATGGGGAAAAAAATGATGAAAACAGTGAAAAGGGATAAAAAATGGCAAGAAAGTTGGGATTAAACTTGGAAAAATCAGTCAGTTTGCTGCAAAAATGGCCCAAAAGTGGCAAAAAAAGAGTCAAAAATGGGCAAAATTAGGCAAGAAAATTGGGAGTGTGTCTACAAAATAGTGAGAAGATATTAAAAATGGTCCAGAGTGGCATAAAAGAAAGTAAAAGTGATTAAAATGGACATAAATCAGTCCCAGTTGTTGTTGTTGTGCTGTAATTAATGTAACTGTTCATGTTCGAGAATGTGTTCGTTGAAAAACAGAGAAGATGGGAACCAAGAAATAATCACACAAAAAAATGCAATTGCAATATAAGAAATAATAATTGCAATATCAGAAGAAACATATATGTTGATGTTAAAAATCTCGTGGACTGACAAAGAAACGATGAGTTTGTTGAGACAGAATTTGTTCATTCTCAAAACCGAAAATGTGAATCTTAATAATATTCTGAGCTTAATTAAAGCCACAAGATTAGTTTCTCTCTAATGGAGCAAATCATGAAAAGCAGCTACTAAAAAGAGGAAGCATCAAAAACCACAGATGTGTCAGAACTTACTGGTAAATGGTCGGAAGTGAAGTGATGATGAATCGTCCGCTCAGACCTGAAAGAAGGAGGAGGAGTAAAGTTAGAGAACAGGAAGAGAACGTTTGACTCAGAACAAAGATGAAAGTATTTCAGACTCATTGGGTGTGCCACGAATATCTGAGATCACTTTAAGAGAGCTGCACGACATCTTTTATATTTCACATTAGATTTTTAATCATAGTAACAAAACATCAAATGGTTTTAACACAAAAAAGTAGAATATTTAGGGATGGTTATGGATAACCTTTCACATTATTAGCCTTTAATGATTCCTTTATTGATTCTTTACATTACGCCAGAGCGGCCGAACCTTATAATGATGTCACATGATGTGCAATTTTACTTTTTTTACTTCCAGATCTAGTGACTAATTTCATATTTATTTACTGATATACTCAATAAAATGTCTGCAAAGCCACTTTTTGTGCACCGAAAATTGACAAAAGGGATTGATAAGGGAGATGATAACAAAAAAACTACCTAAGCGGTAAAAAGAGGCAAAATACAGCAATGAGTAGCAAAAAAACTCAGTTTGACGTAGTAAAAACAGTCAAAAAAGCAACAAAAATTGGCATTTTAATTGGGAAAAAACCTGGAAATACTCTAAAAGTATCAAAAATGGGCCAAAAGTGGAAAAAAAGAGTGAACAGAGACTAAAATGGACAAAAAGCAAAATAAAATGAGCAAGAAAATTTTGGAGACGACTTAAAAAAAATTCAGAAAATGGCAAAAAATGGGGGAATAGAAGTGATGAAAACAGTGAAAAGGGATAAAAAATGGCAAGAAAATTGAGATTTAACTTGGAAAATCAGTCAGTTTGTTGCAAAAATGACCCAAAAGTGGCTAAAAAATAGAGTCAAAAATGGACAAAAAGCATAATTAAATGAGCAAGAAAATTTTGGAGAAGCCAAAGCCACTTTTTGTGCACCGAAAAATGACAAAAGGGATTGATAAGGGAGATGATAACAAAAAAACTACCTATGCGGTAAAAAGAGGCAAAAAACAGCAAAGAGTAGCAAAATTAATCAGTTTGAAGTAGTAAAAATAGTTAAAAAAAAAAGCAACAAAAGTTGGCATTTTAACTGTGAAAAAACCTGGAAATACTCTAAAAGTATCAAAAATGGGCCAAAAGTGGAAAAACAAGAGTGAACAGAGACTAAAATGGACAAAAAGCATAAGAAAAATGAGCAAGAAAATTTTGGAGAAACTTAAACAATTCAGAAAATGGCAAAAAATTGAGAAAAAAAGTGATGAAAACAGTGAAAAGGGATAAAAATGGCAAGAAAATTGGGATAAAACTTGGAAAAATCAGTCAGTTTGTTGCAAAAATGACCCAAAAGTGACTAAAAAAAAAAGAATCAAAAATGGACAAAAAGCAACATAAAATGTGCAAGAAAATTTTGGAGAAGCCAAAGCCACTTTTTGTGCACCGAAAAATGACAAAGGGATTGATAAGGGAGATGATAACAAAAAAACTACCTGAGCGATAAAAAGAGGCAAAAAACAGCAAAGAGTAACCAAAAAACTCAGTTTGAAGTAGTAAAAATAGTCAAAAAAAGCAACAAAAATTGGCATTTTAATTGGAAAAAAACCTGGAAATACTCTAAAATTATCAAAAATGGGCCAAAAGTGGAAAAACAAGAGTGAACAGAGACTAAAATTGACATAAAGCAACAAAAATGAGCAAGAAAATTTTGGAGACAACTTAAAAAAAATTCAGAAAATTCAGAAAATGGGGGGAAAAAGTGATGAAAACAGTGAAAAGGGATAAAAATGGCAAGAAAATTGGGATTAAACTTGGAAAATCAGTCAGTTTGTTGCAAAAATGACCCAGAAGTGGCTAAAAAATAGAGTCAAAAATGGGCAAAAAGCAAAATAAAATGAGCAAGAAAATTTTGGAGAAGCCAAAGCCACTTTTTTTGTGCACCGAAAATTGACAAAAGGGATTGATAAGGTAAATGATAACAAATTGGATCAATAAGCCAAATGGATGAGCGCATTGTTATTAATCAAGTCTTATCAATTTCCATCCCTGGGCATGTTACAGGATCTTATAAAGCTTCTGAGGAGAGGTGTTTACTCCAGTTTGAGATGATTGTGGCTCTAGTATATGAAATATATATATATATTTTATGTGTTTTAAGTCTTAAATTTCGTTCAAAGTGTCATTAAAAAGATCTTTAAAAAATCTTAAATTTGACTCGCTGAAACCTGCAGGTAACCTGATGAACTTGTTCAGACCAAACACTTCAGTTCAGATTATACAAACGAAGCAGAAAACAACCCTGCCTGGATCTTTGTAATTTAATATCAGTTAAATTTTTCTGAAATGATTTGGTGACCTCCCCACTGAGGTCACGACCCCGAGGTTGGGACAGTATGTGAACCGTGCAGCGGTTTGAGAGCCGTGTGTTGTAATGTGTGTCAAAGGTGATCGGGGCCTACCAGGTTGTTCCGTCACGTCCACCTTGGCGATGTTGACCCCCATGTCCTCCCCCCAGTCCGCGAACTCCTTCCACACCGGCTGCAGCTGCTGACAGGCGGGACACCAGGGCGCGTAGCTGCGGGTGTCACATGTCACATTTCAGAGCCTCCAGAAACACGTCACGATCATTTTCAACAACATGGAGACTGTTCTGACTCTGTGTTTGAAGCTTTTTCTGTCACCTGGTTTTTATGTTTACGAACAAACTGAGACTGTTTTGGGGAACTTACATTATATATGTTATCATTATCCTATTAACGTATTTGAAATCATACCTGCATTATCAGAAACAGCTTTTTCATCATCTCTAAAAATAAAAAGTCAATCCACTCCAGATTATTTTCAATGAATAACATATGGTGTAATATTAAAAATCAAAAATGATGAATTTTGCTGCAACATACATCCACATTTAAACACAGACGTCCTCTGCAGTTATTACAAAATAATCAAAGGTCTCCTGGTAAAACTAATACAGTTTTTTTTTTCTGATACACTGTCTCGTCTTTCTTTCTATTTTTCTGCTCACTTTTCTTGAATATGCTATGAAAGATTAAATTACATGAGCAAAATAACAAAGGGGTAGGCCTGGATAAGTTTTTACCAACTTCATCCTTCACCATTTCGGACAAGGCATAATTTCCTATATTGCTATAGAGCTTTTTTCTTGTATTTATTTTGATTTGATTTGATTTTTTTTCTTCAAACCTAAATGAACTTGTTATAAGGGTCAATGACGTGTCTGAGTGCAATATTTCCTTCCATCATGAATTGAGTATTTCATCACATGTATTTCTTTATTCTATGAAACCTGTGTTATTTGAACACATCTTTAAACTATTAAAATATAACATGTTTTTTTGTGTTTTGGTTCCTCAAACCCCCAAAATGTCAGGTGGTGCAACCGTCCTGACAAGTATCCACAGTAATTAAACTCTAAAAATTGAATGTCAGTTATTGTAGATGGAAATTAAAAATACAGTGGCATTATTTTATGCTTGAACCTTTTTAAATAAAACATTCTTTGCAAATAAAAAGAATTTTAAAGCTGTTGAGAAATGTAAAAAACTTTTGTCCCGTAATTTTCACCTTGTCAAATGTCAGGGTGGTGCAACCGTAACATTAGACTTTTATTTTAAAGTGAAGAGAATAAAACAGGAAACAGGAAACTGCATCAGCCAGAGGAGCCCAAATGACATTTGTGACCAAGTGGAAAAGTTTGTAGATTTCTCTGAAATACTGATAAAAAAGGTTTTTTCACTTCATTGGTGACTGGAACAATTTCCATGTCAGGTGG